>MU668573.1:39333-60603 GCA_026770625.1 Nicotiana glauca
TTTTTGATGAAAATAAAGTAAAATGGTCAAAATTAGCTAAAATAGCTATATTAGGCCTAAATTAAATATTTATGCTAAAAATGTGAAAATTCTCGGGGAGGGTCAAAAATCACGTGTTTACAAACTCGAGTGTAATAAGCGACTAAAATACGTAACTATAGCCTATCATCATCCACCCTCTTTCATATTCATCGTCGGACAATTTTAAAGATAGTTTTACACCAAAAGTAATAAATTAGAGAAAAAAGTCATATAAGCCCAAATTCATAATCAAAAAAATAATAGAGAGAGAAACTGAAGATTCCAATAGAATTAGTTTTTTTAGTTTTCCTTGGAGAACGAATTCTCTCGCAATACAGATCGCATATAAGGAGCTTTTCCGGCGAGGTCCATTAATAATTCCCGTAGAATGGAGGCGTTACCTTTTTAAGTTGTTGTAGTCGGAAGCCCGCACGTAGAACGGAAGCGTTACCTTTTTAACTTGTTGTAGTCGGGAGCCCGCCCGTAGAACGGAGGCGTTACCTTTTTAAGTTGTTGAAGTCGGGAGCCTGCCCATATAACAGAGGAATACATTTAAGTTGAAGATTGAATTCGGGACTCCGCCCGTATAAAAGAGGAATACGTTATCATTTTAAGTTGTTGAAGTCAGGAGCCCGCCTGTAGAACAGAGGAATACATTTCGTCTTGAAGTCATCAACCCACCGAAATGCAGAAGGTTACACCAGAAAACCCCCAGCACAAATCCAAATTCAGAGATCAGAAGGAAGGCAACAGTGGCCGGAAGAAGGTAGTCCAGGTTGCGAAGGAAAAACAATTCGAACCTCACAAGAAGGGAAGAAGCAGTCCAAGTTCGGTAATCAAATGCCTACCTGGAGAATAAGAAAATTCACTTCAGATCACAATTCAGGTTAGCAACAAAAGAAGCTTGCCTCAAAAATGCGAGTTAACAGTTCGAGATGATCAACATAAGTTAGTCACAATAAACAAAAAGAAAAAAAAAGAAAGGCAAGAAGTCAATCCATAATGCAGAAGTTGATGAAAGATGGGGTTGCCCAAGACATGGTCGAGGTCACAAGAAATGCAAGCCTGGTCCTGATCCAGAAAGCCGAAGAAGATTGAACTAGCACCTACAACTGGCAAGTATCAAGGTTCAAATTCAGAGTCCGCATGAAGCACCAACCAATACTCAAGATCAAGCTTCAGAAGACTTATAGATAGGAATCTTGTAACTAGTAGCTGATAGGTTTAGTTAGTCTTTGTCATGATTTGATTTTTGATGTAATAGCAGGATCGCAGACCGGAACCTCAACGGAACGGAACCTCGACCGACTCTTCACCTCGGTATACTCCATCGTCTCACTCACCTCTGAACTACACGTGGCCTGATTCCTTTATAGCCAAGGATATGTAGGCAGCTCAGATACCAGGGCTCGATCACATCCTCCTCCTTTCCTTTATTTTTAGTCTCTCCAAATAAGGGCCGGGTCAAAAGCATGTCTAGTCGTTCTTTGTCAGAAAACTCTTCGTGTTTCCAGTCAAAGAGGGGCAGCTGTAGACGTGTGATTTTTGACCCTCCCCAAGAATTTTCACATTTTTAGCTTAAATATTTAATTTAGATCCAATATAGCTATTTCAGCTAATTTTGACTCTTTTATTTTATTTTCGTCATAAAAACGAAAAAATTTAAAAAAAAAAAAGAAAGAAAGGTATATAAATTTTAGTTTATGTATTTCTCATAAATTGAAAAAATACAAAAATAGTATTTTATTTCTTATCTTTATATAATTTTGAAAATTACAAAAAAATAGCTTCACTAATGTTTTGTAGTGATTTTAATCTTGAAAAAAAAATAGTTTTGATTTAATTGCCAGTCTTATGTTGATAGTTATTTTGCTTTCATAGGATTAATTAAATAAGATTCGGACCTAGCCCATAACAATCCAAATCCACAACACCTTACACATAACACAAACCATGGCGGACACACCTTTTTTTTGGGGGGGGGGGTGTGGGGTTCTGACATTTTGAACAAAAAACTCTCACGGACATACCGGACCTTAGAGACTTTTGAACAAAAAATTTGGAAGGCATCAGTACTTCATCTTCTTCGTTTTGAAGAAGACAAAAACTAATAAAAACCCTACACTCCCTAAAACCAACCCGTCAAACTCCGTAAACCAGCCCTCTCTCCCGTCGAACACCCCTGAACGCCATACCCTTCTCAGCCCGTCGTCGACCAACCCCACTGTCACGCCAAACAACTGCCTGAAACCAGCAGCACCAGCCATGAACGACCTCAACCAAATGCCCACCAGCTGAACCTCCAGCTCCCATTCCCGTCGACCAGCAAACCCCCACCAGTCGACCACCCCTTCCACTTCTAGTCACCGCCAGTCGCAGCAGCTGAACGCCGACCCAGCTGCTCCAGCGACAGCAGCGTCCCCACGGCCACCAGCTGCTGTTCATCTTCTTCCTCTTCTTCCCGTTTCTTCTGTACGAAACCAGCGAGGTTCGATCGAGTTTAAGTGCCGTTTTCTAGTTTTGGGTTCGCGAACGGGGTCGAGCTGAGGATTGAGGTCGTCGTTGTCCCGGGTGAGACTTTGTTCGAGTCATTGTCTTTCATTCGAGCTTCGAAACAGATTTGCTAAGGTTCACTTCTATTTCTCTCCTCCTCGTTCAGGTTTATTCAAATGAAATCTTATTCCGTTACTTGCGCTTTATTTTACTTCCGTGTTTAAATATTAGAGATTGAATCTGTTTGGTCTGGACTCGTTATCATATAACATTCCCGTGTGCTTGATTTTATTTATGTGTTGGTGATGAGTTTTTTGGTTTCGATATGTTGGAGTCGTTTGGCAAGTGTTTAAGTAGAGAATAGGTTATGCATTTTCTGACATTTCTTGGATACCATTCAACCTCACTTCAATTGTTAGCTTCTTTTTTTTTCATAAATTAATTAACAATGACCATTTCTTTTTCTCGTACTTAGATTAACCATCATTTAAAAAATGCTAAAGAATTTCTAATCCGTGTTTCCATCTTTTACTTTGTTCTTTTTTTTAGTTTTCTGTTTGTGTTTTTACATCTTATGATTTGGAATTTGGGACTATTGTTTATTTTATTCTAGCTTAGTGATTAATTATTTGCTTGGTGATATGATTTTATTTTTTGTGTAGTTGATCTCCGTAGTCTTGAATTTGCTCACTTAGTTATCTACTCGTATGTTTACTCGAATTGGTTATAGCTGAGCATGATTTTGTGACATTATAGAAATTGGTTTGTTATTCTTCAACTGAACTACATAATTAGATTAAAGGAACCGGGGGTGCATTTCATGTGACCCGGCTCCAATTTGGAACAAGATTAAATAAAGCGTGTCATGAACCACGGGTGCATTTTATGTAGCGTGGCTTGCAATATGTTTTAAATAACCTTGAACTAACTCTTTAAATAAATATAGCGGAATGTAGTTCGCTTTTAAATTAGAATTAGAGGTGTGCCTCGCCAAACAAAATTACACAAACTGTGGGGCCCTCGTAAATATATATATTAAAAATACTTAGACTCCGGGATGGACCGTTTAACAATATTTGACGGCCTTCCCAGAAATAATAATGCGCTAGCCGTTTTAGGCGCGTTTTTAATAATTTACTTTCTTAAATTCGGGTGCACATTTATGTGACCCAAATTCAAATCTCAACGGAGTCAAAATACGTCAATAACTACGGGTACATTGATGTGACGTGGTTCGAGATGTGTTTTCACGACGTTGCAATTCTCTTTAAAATAATAATAATATTAAAAGCGGTTAAAGATTAAAATTTGCACATAGGTTTGAGCATGTTTAAAATCAGATAAATAAGCCGAATATGACAGTCAAGCGATCGTGCTAGAACCACGGAACTCGAAAATGCCTAATACCTTCTCCCGGGTTAGCAGAATTCTTTATCCGAATTTCTGATTCGTAGACTGTAATAAGGAGTCAACTTTTTCCTCGATTCGGGATTCAAACCGGTGACTTGGGACACCGTAAATCTCTCAAGTGACGACTCTATTTCTTAATAACAAATCTGGTTTCGATTGTTCTTTAATTAGAAAAATTCCCTTTTTACACCCCTTGCGGGTGTAGGGAAAAAGGAGGTGTGACAAATGATAGATAAGAAAAATAGAATAGATAAAGTCTACAACGAGGATCTAAACAAGATAAATAAAGAATACAGTAATAGAAAGCAGAAACGAGGCAGTACAAGGAAATGCTGCTCACAACAAGAATGATAACTGGGGATCTCTAGGTATCCCGAGAATCTCTTGGTATCCTCACCGTATAACCGATGGATCTCTTGGTATCCTTAATAGCAACTCGGGGATCTCTTGGTATCTCGGGGATCTCTTAGTATCCTCAATAGCAATTCGGGGGATCTCTATCCCGCACTCTCAGTCCAAAATATATCACGTACATGGGATCTCCCGGGATGCCGTCCTGTAGTCCCAAATTTAAAACATACAATATCAGCTCGAACAAACAAGAAAAAAAATACTAAACTCGGAACAAGTAATAGTAAATTCTAGCCTAACATGCTTCACGGAGTACAAACAAGACAGTTTAAGCAAATAGGCAAGTAAGTCAACGAAACATGTTTCTCTAAGCTAACACAGGAAGAGCTTACAATTAGGATAAACAGATAAGCAAGAAAACTCAATTGAAACGCTTCAAGTAAAAACAAATTTTTCAACAATTAGCTTAAGTACGCGCTCGTCACCTCACGTACGAGGTATCCAAATATCAAATACCATGTCCTAAGGGAAAAAGGTCCCCCACACAAGGTTAGACAAGCCACTTACCTCGAACCGACACAAAAATCAGTTAGAAACCACGCCTTTGCCATGAGTATCCGACTCCAAATGGCCCAAATCTATTCAATTCAATTACATATCGTAAATAGCATCTCAAGAAACTGATTATACTATTTAATTTAAAGCTAAGACGCGAAATTAGGTAAAATAACCAAAATGCCCCTCAGGCCAACGCCTTGGAATCGAATGAAATTAACATTTTCAGAACCCTCGTACTCTCACGAGTCTATACATAACAAGAACACTGAAATCGGAGTCCAAATGACCTCTCAAATCCTCAATTAAAGGTCTAAGAACTTTTCCCCCAATTTTTACCAAAATTTCGAAATTAAATAGTGAAATTGACTAAAGATTGATGGAATATAACTAGAAAGGATTAAAGAGACGTTACCCAATGATCTCCTCTTCAAAACCCTCTCAAAATCGCCCTCTCCCGAGCTCCAATTTGATTTTTCTAACTTTGAAAACAAACCCTCGAAGTCATTATTTCATTCTAGTGATTTCTGCTTCTGCGGTCAAAGGGACCGCACCTACGGTCCCGCTTCTGGGACAGAGTGCTGCTTCTACGGCTTACCCTAAAGTGCCAAGATTCCGCTTCTACGGACAAGCAACTGTTTCAGCGGCTCCGCTTCTACGGTTCCGCTTCTACTGGCATCACACCGCTTCTGTGGTTTCTGAAGGAAATGATCAAAGCCATTTTTGCGGCCCTTTAGCCGCTTCTGCGGCGCCGCATATGTGGTTCCCAAGCCGCAAATGCGAAAATAGCAGAAGCAGCAATGGTTCAGCTGCTGCAACACTTCTCCGATCTTCTCGTCAACCA
The DNA here is from genome assembly GCA_026770625.1 of Nicotiana glauca. NCBI lineage: Eukaryota > Viridiplantae > Streptophyta > Magnoliopsida > Solanales > Solanaceae > Nicotiana > Nicotiana glauca. Next base: position 45,008 of record MU668573.1, read on the forward strand.
TTCGAAATCATCCCAAGGCCCCCGGGACCTTAACCAAAAGCACCAATAACACCTAATACCTCATTCAAACTTGTACCAACCCTTAAACCACCTAAAGAAACATCGGAAACTCGATTAAATCAAGGATTTGAGCCTAAGAACTTCAAATTCTATCAAAATACGTTTTCGATCAAAAACCTAACCAAACCTCGTCCGAATGACCTGAAATTTTACACACACAACCCAAATGACATGACGGAGCTACTGCAACTTCCAGAATTCCATTCCGACCATCGGATCAAAACTCACTATCAGACCGGAACTTAAAAAACTCAAACTTCGGCATTTCAAGCCTAAATCAGCTACGGACCTCCAAAACACACTCTAAATGCGCTCCCAACCCCGAAATCACCTAACGGAGCTAACCGAACTATCAGATTTCCATTCTGAGGCCATATTCATAGTGTTCCAACTACGGACAACTTTCCAACACATAAGCTCCATTTAGGGAGTAAGTGTCCCAAAACTCTCCGAAACTCAAAACCGAACATCCCATCAATTAAAATTATCATAAATAGACTTGGGCAAAGCAGTTAATAGGGGATCAGGGCATTAATCCTTAAGACGACCGGCCGGGTTGTCACACGTGAGGCCGCCCTTGTTCGGTTGGCTGCCTAAAAGTAGCGGATCGGGAGATATAACAATAGGAGGACCTACCTTCGATACTTCAACTTGGGGACTTAGTGTTAAGAAAGGTCACATTGAACACCCAAAACCCGAACAAGGGAAAGTTGGGGACGAACTAGGAAGGGCCATATCATATCATCGAAATCATCGAAAAAGGATCCTATAAGCTCGAGATGATGAGTGGCGAACAACTACCGAGCAATTGGAATGTAACTCACCTAAATGATATTACTGCTAAGTTACGACCCCATTCATTTTATTTTGTTTATATTTCGGACTAACTCTTGTAGGCAATCGATAAGGAAAAGTATGAGATTTTAGGTCTGAAAGCATGAGTTTCACTCTTTTTCCTTTGAACCGCTTTTGTCCCAAATGGATTTTTTGGCAAGGTTTTTAACGAGGCAACAAGTAAATCATGTTAACTTAGAATTGAAGGCCGGCAACGAACCGGTAACATCAATCAAAATAGTATTCGATGCCTTAATTCGATTAACCTTGAACACTTAGGGGCATTACCCCCTGATATCAACTCTAGCATGGAAAGAGATTTCGGAATTGAAAGGTCTCTATCAATAAGATTCAATGTAAGGACCAAACGATCAAATGAACTGTGCCCACGTAGACTGCTCGAATCCTGTCGCAAAACATGTATTCATATATCCTTATTATGCACAAGAATAAAGAGAAGTCTCTTCCTTGCAATCATCTTATATTTTAATTTCTTCTTTACATTCCTTAAAGTATTTCCTATTTCCAATCCCCTAAAGGTAACGAGCCCAAATTTATAACCTGAGTTTGAGTGATCACTCCCTCACTATGGAAGTGCCGTCTGAAAATAAAATCGGACGGCCTAAGCTACTAGACCTCGGGGGCATAAGACCTATTAGGTAACCCCCGAATTTTAAAGTCCACGGCTACCCCTACTTGGGAACTATTATCTTGGGCAAGCCCGAATAACTCGGGAAAGCAAGTCTAATGGGTGGATCCCGATTTAAAAGGCTACGACCACATTAACACGGCTCGAAGACGTTTGAGACCCATAACAAAAATTAGGCCTTTAAAAAAAAGAAATTTTTTCATAACTGGCTCTAAAGGCTACTCTTAGCAAGCTATAAACCTAAACTATTTTAAGGAAAATATTTCCGTAACACCGAACCCCTACAATGCCTTAACACAAAGTAACGTTAAAGGCAAGATTTGTTCAAACATTCGAACATAACCTACTTATTTCGTGCTCAGGCTTTTCGACCTTTTGCCAACACAAATGAAAAAACAAAGGAAAAATCTCAAAGCGGAAAGGGAAATAAAGACATGTATATATTTACCAAAAATTCTTTTACAAGAGCCAAATTTTCCCGATACAGAAATTTACAATAGCCAAACATCAAAGACAAAACGTATAAAAATATCCTAAGTGGCCTAAACTTCATCGGGAGACGCGTCATCGCCTTCGGGACCTTCATCACCTTCAGGCGCATCCGAGTCTTCAGATCCCTCAGAATCTTCCTCATCAGGATAAGCCAACTTCCTGGCATTAACCTCGGATACCTTGGCATTCTCGATCTCAGCCAGCAGGTCAAAGCCATGAGATTGAACTCCTTCAAGGGCCTCCCTACAGGATTGCCACCTTATGTGTTCCACCAGGTTTTGGCTTGGACCAGAGCCACCTCAGCATCAGCATTATGTTTGTCTACCCTTTCATCAGCCTCATCCTTAACTACACCAAAATCCGACTTGTCCACCTCAAGTTCCTTGGCCAGAGACCGCCAAGCTCAGTTGGGACGGGAATTCCTCGATTATCTTGGTCTGCACCAAGGTTTTTTCTTTTGCATCCCGGAGCTGGACCTCAGTCGAAGCCAGATGTTCTCGTGCGGTCTCCCTTTTCAGAGGCCAGGCGGTCCATATTTTTCTTCCATTCCTCGGCCTCAGCCTTTACCGTGTCCACCTCTACCGAAGTTACTCGATCTGTTCAAGTCTCTTCTGAACTTGCGAGTTTGGGTCGTTAGCCATTGTGTCTAATCATCATCACTAAGTTTGAATGATTATCTTACCTGCTCGACCAGATTGACATGTTCCTTTCGAGCCGCTTCTAGCTCAGCTTGGAGTTTGTCACTGAGAAGCTTGTAGGTGTCCCTCTTCTCAGTCAGCTTCTGAACCTCGACGTCGTATTGGGATAACTCTTCCTAATATCGGAGGAAAGTTTTATAGTGAAGTAATAAGTCGTGTGAGCATAAACAAAAGTGTTACGATTATTTGTAACTTAAAACCTAAAGTACTTAGTAAAGAGGCACTCGAGTTACCCTATTCAATGTCTGTTGAGCTTCATTGAACATGCAAGATGCTTCCACCTCATCCATGTTGGCCTGGTCCTCTTCGGTCACCAAGCACCGAAGATAGCTAGCAACCCCCACGGGGGCAGAGAGGACTCGAGCATCCTTCGAGATAGAGATAACTATTGACCATTTTCGGTAAGGATCGGCACTCGAAGCCGAGAATCGATCCACTAATTTCGGGCTTGAAGAAGGCCCACTGGCTCCCAAAGACGGTGCTTTCTTTGGCACCGGTAAATTGCCAAACCTGGTAACATCATCTAAGGCAGTAGATGCTAAATCATCGAAGAAGTTATTGAGATCTATCGCCCCCTGAGGCCCCTCGTACAAATGATCCTTTAGAATACCGGCCTCGTTGATCATGGAATCGGAGAATAAAGGAGACCTGGTGAGATCAATCGCCTCAAGTGCATCTTTCGGTGCACTCTCCCCTGCTCGAGGAATATCGGCCCCATCTTCCTCTTCGACCTCCCTAGCTTGGAACATAGCGGCCTCGCCCTTCTCCGATATAGGGACCCCGGTCACTGCCATCTCAGCAACTTCCCTGGATTAAGGCAATATGATATGGACTCGCACTCGAGCCACCAACTCGGAATTTTCATTTTCTTCGGACTCATCCATCAGTCGATGGACCAAGTCCGATGGGAGGGCGCCGATACTTCTTTAGGTTTCAGCGCGTGCCTCTTTTTCGGTTTCTGCTTCTCCTAGTTCGGGGAACTTGGAGTCCCTTTTCTTTTCTTCTCTTTAGCCTACTTCGGAGCAGGATATTGGGGGAGGACTATTTCATCTGCGGATGGGGGCCTCATTTCAACCTCCTTCCCAAGGCTTTCAAAGAAAAAGAGATGAGTAAGCTTGAAAAGAAACCCAAGTGATGTCAGTTCTACGAAAGAATCTTACCATGAGAACGGGCCTCCCACCGGCCCTTTAAAAGTTCACGCCATACGCGTTCGGAATAGAGCTTCTATGATATGATGCCCTCGACCCACTCCATGAATTGGAGAACTACATTCGGCACACATCGATTAGGTGAGAGGAAAGGGAAAATCAATAAGAAAAATCTTTAATGTGAAGTTATACTTAGCTTCATGTTCCATTTCTAAGGAAATGGCATTTCCTCGGCCGAAATTAGATCTGAGGTCTTCACTCGAACGAACTGGCCCAACCAGCCTGGGTCTCGGTCCTCATCTATGCTCTAGAATAGGGCCTTAGTAGCCCGATGGACAAGCTTTATCAATCCCTCTCGGTAGAGTTGGGGACTATACAGACGCATGAGATGGTCAATGGTGAAGGGGCACTTGTCGAGCTTGCTCACAAAGAAACAAAGCAGAATAATAATCCTCCAAAATGAAATTTCCTCCATATTATTTTTACCGTTGCTGCTACAGCGTACAGTGATAAGCAACGGTACAAAAAAATTGAGCTTTGCAATTTCGAAGTGGAGACTCAGTTAGGGTTCTTCTATATTCCTAACCAGGTAAAGTTCATTACTTTAGAATTTAGTTCTGAAAGTGTATTGAAATATATTTTTCTCGTATGTTTTGGAATTGCACTTTGAAATTTCTCCTTTTGCTGCATTAATTGGGATAATATTGATTACATATCTACTTGAAATTATTGTAGGGTTTAGCTTTCTTTCTGGTATTAAATGGTCCAAATAGAGCAAGATGGATATAGATAATAGAGGATTCATAATTGGAAATTTTGTGAAATGTGGAGCGAGTTGAGTGTGACAAGATACTGCAATAACGGTACAAGTCAAAGGACCATTTGTGGAATTAAGTCTTACACAGAATGTGAATTGAAGAAACAGAAATCAGCTGTTGCAACAGAATGTGAATTGAAGAAACAGAAATACTAACTATTATTTGCCATAAAACTAAAGAAACCAACTGTAACATATGCATTTGACAACCATGGGCATATACTGAAGAAACACAGATGCATCCATTGCTATATGCTAGAACATCAACAATAACTTGCTTTGCAATTTGCTACAACATCAGCACTAATTTGGTAATAATGAAAATATTATGTAAACTTGTCCAATTCTCCAGCAACCTCTGCAGAGAAAAAATGAGAATGTAGAGGATATTATTGTTAAAAATAGAGAAAGAGCAATGGAAGCCAACATTAAAAAGGAAGCCAAATGCATGCGAGGTTCAAAACAACAAGTTTTGATACATACCTCGTAAATTGCTAATTCATTCTTAGACCATGTCTCAATGCCTTTGATGCCTCTTCTTTGGCCTTCTCCTTTTCTTGACAGCAATTTCTTGAGCAATTTTTAGAGCAGTATCTTCAGCAAAGTTCACTATCCATTTTGGTTTTTCCAGTAGGAATATTAAGCTTCCCATGAGCAATCCAAAAATCGCACCGCAACCATACCCTATTACGACAGCTTCCCATGAGAACCCGCCCGCAAAAATTGAATCATCGTCATCATCATCTTGTTCAAATGGTGGCTCATCTGACGTGTTCTTGTATCCACATTCCTTTGACAGTGGAAATCCACATAAATCAGGATTTCCACCATACGAATCATTTGTAAATGTATCAAATTGTTTCCCATGAGGGATGCGCCCAACAAGATGATTGTATGACAGGTTTAAGACCTCAAGAAATGTCAAACTCGTCAATAGACCAGGAATTTCTCCTATGAGTCTGTTCCGTGAGAGGTCTAATGCTTCGAGCTCATTCAACTTTGCGATTTCTGCAGGAATACAACCATGGAAGTTGTTGTGAGATATGTTGAGTAACACAAGCGAACTAAGCCTTCCAATGGATTTTGGTATAACTCCTTCAAATCTGTTGTTTGATAAATCAATACTTGTCATAATGGACGTGATTCTCATATCAAACTCATTACCTTTTATCACCAAACTAACATGGTAACTGTAATCTATTTCATTGCTATTATTTTTTCCAGGGATTCCTATTTTTTCTTCATCCACTTTCATCATCGCTGTAAATTTTTTGAAAAGATTAGATGGCAAAGTTCCGGTGAACCCATTGAAGGAAAGATCAAAGATTCGTAACTCCGGAAATGGAAATTGGGACATAAATTCACCAATTGCACCGTGAAAGAGATTTGATTTCAGTATCAGAACTTGCAGGTATGGAAGTTTCTCCAGCCATATGGGGAACGTGTCATTTATCTTGTTGTACCCCAAATCAAGAGCTGCCAAGCTTGTACAGTTAACCAAGGATCGTGGTATTAGTCCTCCAAATTGATTGCCAGTTAAACCAAGATATTTTAACCCTGTCGGTAAGAATCTTGGTATCTCTCCATAAAAATTGTTCATTCGCAAGTCTAAAACAGAAATGAAGCTACTGGAGTTACCCAAACATCCTGGAATTGTGCCACTGAAATTGTTATGGGCCAAAATGAGGACTTGAAGGTTAATGATGTCACAAATGGACTGATGCAAAGAACCTTGAAGAAAATTGTTCTCCAGATTAAGGTAGAACAAATCCGTGGAGCGCCATACTTGCTCTTCAAAGCCCGTGAGGAAGTTATGAGAGAGATCCAGGACTACCATGTTCATGGATGTCATCCAATCAGGGATTTCACCGTACAGCTTGTTGTTCGAAAGCTTCAGGAGTTTCAAGTTCATGCTTGAAAATGTTTCGAAATTATTGCTCTTCAACACATGTGGCAATTTCCCAGTTAATTGATTGTCTTGAACTTGTAAATCAGTCAAGGATGGAAGATAGAATAACCAAGGGGGTGGTGCGCCAGTGAAAGAATTGAAGGACAAATCAAGCGTTTCTAGCTCTTGAAGGCTGCTTATATTAGAGGGAAGTGGACCAGTTAGTGAATTGTTTTGCAAGTACAATTTTCTAAGGCGAGTCAAGGTTACAATTGAATAAGGGAATGAGCCAGTGAAATTGTTTGTTGAAAAAAATAAATGAGTTACCTCTGAAAAGTTGGCAAAGATGTCTGGAATCTGGCCTTCAAAGTTATTGAAAGAGAGATCTAAGTAGCTAAGTTTGTTCAGCTTTGAGATAGTTGAGGGAACATTTCCAGAGAAATTGTTATTTGAAAGATCCAATTTGCTTATTCTAGTGAGGTTACCGATGGATTCTGGTATTGAGCCTTGAAAATGGTTGAAAGAGAGATCTAAATCGGTAAGTTTGTTCAATTTTGAGATAGTTGAGGGAACATTACCATTGAAGTTGTTAATTGGAAGATGCAAAGTTCTAAGTCTACTGAGGTTGCCTATGGATTTTGGAATTGAACCGGAGAGATGGCAATGCGCGAGGCTCATAAACATAAGAGAATGGAGGTTGCCAATTGAATCAGGTACATTTCCAAAAATACTAGTTCCAGAAAAGTCCAACTCTAAAATACTTGCACTGAAACTCCAGTTAAAATTTGGCAGAATGCCTGTAAGTTCAAGATTCTCTCCCAATCTTAGCACTTCTAAGTTTAGTAGATGAAACAGATTAGAATCACTCAAGTCACCAAACAAGTTTGTTTGTCTAAGATCTAAATACCTAAGAGAAGAAGACATATTCTTTGGTAACTCAAATGGTGTTTCCATGAAGAGAAAAGACAATACCTCTAAATTGGTTAAGTTTTGAAGCAAAGTTCTGAATGTGTTCAGGCCAATTTGGAGTTCGCAATAGGAGAAATCAAGTGAAACCAACTTTGACAAGTTGGATAAGCCTGGTGGGATCATCTCTAATTCATAAGACCCAGAAGCTGAAAGATTGAGATGCATCAAACTCGCGAGTTCACTAATACCATTTCCAAGTGGAAAATCATCCATGTCATTGAAGGCAAGGTTGAGACTTTGAAGATGAACAAGTTTGGCGAGGCTACTGTTAGCATTGATGGTTCCTCTAAGAAAGTTGCAAGAAAGATCGAGGCCTATCACATGACCTGTAAATTCATCACAAGTAACACCATCCCATTCGCAACAATCTCTTGTTACGTTCCAGGATAAAGTCTTGGATGGAACCTTGATATCACACCAAGAAGCGTGCGCGGGATCAACTATGAGGCCTTGCTTAAATTGAAGCAAATAAAAAGCTTCATCGCGAGCGCAGAGATGTTGCCTAGCGTATGAGAAGCCAGAAAGTTGAGATTGCAGGGCAAACATTATAGCAACTGAATAGAAGCAGAAAAGTAGCAATAATTGGTACTCCATATCTTATCTCTTGCAGATATTGGTACCCTCCTACTCCACCTACATAGTGATCAATTGATCACTATTACTTCCTACTTTGAAATGTGAAAATGACTTCACCTTTTTTATCTTGTCGGAATATCATCAATAAAAGACATGGTCCTTTTATACTACAGCGAAATTTCCATTTTCTTTTATTGTTGACCCAAGTCAATTTCCACAAAAAAGCTCCTTTTAAGTCAATAAACCAGTCATCTCATCGACTTTGTGTCAATTTCCACTAACCTATCCTTTTTGTGTTAGCTCATCAGCTCTTAAAGCTCCTATTTTGATTGAGTTTTTCCACTTCATTTATCTTTTGAAACTTTTCGTCACGTGCTAATGTGAATAACTGAATACATGACAGGAATCTACCTACAGTAGTCGCCCGTCAATGATTGAGCTCTTATTGGCAGCATCACTTTCTTTGCACCTTCTATAGTGAGCAGCTCTATGTGGCGCGAACCCAAATTAGTCGACCTAAAAGATTGCGGATATCCAATGGTTATAAACAAAAATTATTTACTTGGTTATTGATTTCTCCGTGCCAACGACCAAAGTACATATATATTATTTACTTGTCTTTAGCCCAAGTAATGCATTTTACATATGTTCTAAGTCAAGAATTTGGCAATATAAGCTTGCCAACTTAAGAAATTTCAAGTTGAAATTGTTGTTTAGTACATACTCCATATAGTAACCAAAGAACATGTGCATTTTTTGCCCAGTTTAGTCTAACAAGTTAAAGTGGCCATGCACACAAAGAGATGCAAGGAAACAAGAAACGATATCAGGTGCACGTATTCATTAGTTGTTACCAAAAACCAAGTCCCCGCCCTAACCATTTTTTGTATCACTTACTATTTGAGAAATCAATTGTGGTGGTTTCGAAATGCGTATATTTTATCTCTAAAAAAGATTCATAATATTAATATCATGATTATGACAGAAATTAAATATTTTGAAACCTCGTAAACAACATGTTATTGTCGAGAGAAGGGAGCTATAAAGTACGTTACAATAAGCATGGAAGAGTACCTAAAAGAAGGGAATGCGAGAGAGAAGGTTGAAAAGGACGAGTTGGCGCAGCAGTGGCATGGTAGAAATTAAAAATTGAACTCGTAAATTATTAATATGTTTTTTCTAATGAATGTCAGATAAGTGTCTTAAGAAAATTGCGGCAGGATTTTCAATCATATGATTAAATTCATGCATACAGCCAAGATTGATGAACAAAAAAGACTAGATAGCAATGCTGATTTCTTTTGGTTAGCCTTACTTTTGTTGTCAACTTATATCAATATAAAAGGGGAAAAAAGGGTGGGGGTGGGGGTGGGGGAGGGAGGTAGGATCTCTGACTTTAGGCCCCGTTTGGCCGTACATTTTGGCAATATTTTTTCAAATGGTTTTTGAAAATATTGTTTGTTAATAGATTAATGATCTATTTTTGAAAAATTTCTGAAATTATTTTTCAAGTTCCCAAAATCTAGTTTAGGGTAGATATTGGGTGAAACTTTGTTCTCCCACTCACAAAAGTTCAAATTTTTTTCAAATAAAATGCATGTTCAAACATAATTTCAATTTTCAAAACTACTTCAAAAATTATTTTTTCAAGTTTCAACTAAATCTACGTTCAAACGCTAGTTTAGTCTTTGTAACCATCAAACAAATGCAGTGTATTCAATATTTACTACTTGTATTTCATCGTAACAAAACCAAAAAAAAAAGAAGCAAAATGCATTTTTGGTATCGTAACTTCACAAATTGCTACTCCCTCCATCCAAATTCATACTTCTTTTTCATGTTAAAACAACCCAAAATAATTAACACCTTTTCATCAATAATGTGATTATACATAACTTGTACTGCTTTCAATAATTCAATTCGTTTACCTATTGACACTTTTAACTTTGATTTAATACTTGTTTTCCTATGAAATGAAAGTTTTTATAATATTTTAATATTTTCTTTTATTATTTCTAATATAATATAAGTCAAATGAACATTGGTAATAGGGGTGTTTGCCGGTGGATGATGTATGGTATTTAGACATTCTTAAAATGCTATACCAATATCTTACCTAATTAAATTCGATAGATTCGGTTTCTCTCCTTTGAATTTCGGTTTATCTGGTTCAGTAACATTGATTTGTTTGGTTTGAATACTAATTAGTACATAGAGTCATAGATAGTAATATTCTTAATTAAAAGTACTCAAAAATACAAAAAAAGAACACTAAAACTTTTGTTGATAAAATGTTTGTCGAAAACCAGCACGTATAAACCCATAGAGAGGAAACAACATATAAAGGAATAAACTTGATCATTAGAGATGTCTTGTTACTTGCTTAGAGTTAATTGCTGAATTTAGAGAATAAAGAAAAGTAAAATTTTAAATTTATATGTTACGCCCCATATTTAAATAAAGCATGGTAAATATGTATTCTAGCGCAGCCAATTAGCTGGAGGCATGTTTGGAGCCAGCATGTAGTCACACCTTTCAGTGAGTTTGCGCCAAATGTCTCACTGGGCGCTGCAACCAGGGAGGAGCGACCCATTTTGCATGTGGGAGTGGCAAAATTTCCTATGCTTGGTAACAATGTAAAAAAGGGCAGTAAGGCTCTTTCTCTTTCATTTTCTAGAAATATCACTTAAACAAGTCCCCTCAAAATATTCTTCACGCCCCTTTAGAATTTCCTAGTGAATCAAGGCAAAGTCGAAGGTGAGTCTGGATTTGGAAAAAGTTAGTTTGAAGGAACTTGGAATCGTTGCTGTAACTCCCATCATCTGGTGGAATCGATTTTGAAGATCCATTAGAGGCAAAGTTAACCACCATAGAAGTGTAATTAGATTTCTAACAAGCATGGTAAGGTTGATGTTAGAAAACCAAAAAAAGGAAAAGCCCATAAACTTCTCCTTAACATAAAGATTGACAGTAAACAAACAAATGATAAGAAATCCCAGCTCTTGCATTCTCAAAATTTGAGGTTTGCAATTTCAAGGTGGAGAGGTTCTTCTATTTTCTTGACGAGGTAATGTTCATTACTTAATAAGTTACAGCAATTATTTTGAATGGTACAATTCAGATGACCAAATAGAGCAAGTTCAGTGACATTTTAGTGTGACAAAATATTGTTGATTTTACTGCAATAATGGTATAATTCAGATGACCATTTGAATAATTAACTCTTATACAGAATGTGAATTGAAGTCTCTATCCTTTAGAGGATGTTTTGTCTAAAGCATAATTCTTGTCTGCCATAAAACTAGAAATAACATATACCATGGGCATAAAGTGAAGAAACAGATACATCCATTGCTATTTGCCAGAACATCACCACCAACTTATTACTAATGAAAATAGTATATATATATATAAACTTGTCCAAATCTCCAGCAACATCTGCAGATACCAAATAAGAATAGAGAGGATATTAGAATTAAACAGTAATAGCTTTGCTGAGTTCTTGAATATTCAGGTCCTTGGGGGGAAAAAATGATGTATTTTAATGCATACCTGGTAAATTGCTAATTCATTCTTAAACCATGTCTCTTCTTTGGCCTCCTCCGTTTCTTGGCAGCGATTTCTTGAGCAATTTTGGTTTTTCCAGTAGGAACAACATTAGGCTTCCAATGAACAATCCAAAAATCATACCACAACCATACCCTATTACGACAGCTTCCCATATAAACTCGCTAGCAAAAATTGAAGAATTATCATCATCATCATCACCATCATTATCATCATCATCTTGTGCAAAGGGTGACACATTCTTGTTTTCTCCACATTCCTTTGTTAGTGGAAATCCACATAAACCAGGATTTCCAGCGCATCATTTGAAAATGTATCAAATTGTTTCCCATGAGGGATGCGCCCAACAAGATGATTGTAGGAAAGGTTTAAGACTGCAAGAAATGTCAAACTCGTCAATGGAACAGGAATTTCTCCAAAGAACATATTCCATGAGAGGTCTAATACTTCAAGCTCACTTAACTTTGCGATTTCTGCCGGAATATAACCATGGAAATTGTTGTGAGATAAGTTGAGATACACAAGCGAACTCAGACTTCCAATCGATTTTGGAATATCCCCTTCAAATCTGTTGCTTGATAAATCAATACTTGTCAAGATTGAAGTGATTCTCATTTCATACTCATTACCTTTTATCACCAAACTAACATTTTTGTAAATGTTATCTGGGCTAACGGAAATAAAATTTCCTGCTTCTTCTTGATCCAAATTTGCCATACCTCTAAAAAATTTGAAGAGATTAGATGGCAAAGTTCCAGTGAACCCATTGAAGGAATGGTCAAAGATTCGTAACTCAAGAAATGGAAATTGGGACTTCAAATAACCAATTGGACCGTAAAAGAGATTTAATTTCAGAATCAGAATTTGCAGGTATGGGAGTTTCTCCAGCCATATCGGGAACGTATCATTTATATTGTTATTCCCCAAATCAAGAACTTGCAAGAGTGTACAGTTAACCAAGGATCCTGGGACTTGTCCTCCCAATTGATTGGCATTTAAACCAATAAGTCGTAACCATGTACCGAAGAATCTTGGTATCTCTCCATAAAAATTGTTCATTCGCAAGTCTAACATAGAAATGGAGGAATTGGCCAAACATACTGGGATTGTACCACTGAGATTGTTATGAGCCAAAAAGAGCTTGTAAATGTTAGTCATGTCACAAATGTACTGATGCAAAGAACCTTGAAAATAATTATTCTCCAAATTAAGGGACACCATAGCTGTTGACCACCATACTTGTCTCACAGATCCTGTGAGGAAGTTATGGGAGAGATCCAGGTATCCCAAGTTGATGGACGTCATCCAATCAGGGATTTCACCGTGCAGCTTGTTGTTCGAAAGATCAATTTCCATTATATTACTGCTCAGATTATTAGATGAAAGATCATCAAGGTAATGGCTCTTCAACACATGTGGCAATTTCCCAGTTAATTGATTGTATTCGGCATGTAAATAAGTCAAGGATGGAAGATAGAATAACGAAGGGGGTGGTGCGCCAGTAAAAGAATTGAAGGACAAATCAAGCCTTTTTAGCTTTTGAAGGCCGCTAATATTATAAGGAAGTGAACCACATATTGCATTGTTTTGCAGCTCTAATGTATTAAGGTGAGTCAAGGTTACAACTGAATAAGGGAATGAACCAGTGAAATTGTTTGTTGAGAAATATAAATGAGTTACCTCTGAAATGTTGGCAAAGATGTCTGGAATCTGGCCTTCAAAGTTATTGAATGAGAGATCTAAGTAGCTAAATTTGTTCAGCTTTGAGATAGTTGAGGGAACATTTCCAGAGAAATTGTTATTTGAAAGATCCAATTTGCTTATTCTAGTGAGGTTACCGATGGATTCTGGTATTGAGCCTTGAAAATGGTTGAAAGAGAGATCTAAATTGGTAAGTTTGTTCAATTTTGTGATAGTTGAGGGAACATTACCATTGAAGTTGTTAAATGGAAGATGCAAAGTTCTAAGTCTGCTGAGGTTGCCTATGGATTTTGGAATTGAACCGGAGAGATGGCAATGCGCAAGGCTCAAAAACATAAGAGAACGGAAGATTTTAAGCCATTAAAAAGCTTTAAAAAGCTTTAAAAGCTTTGAATTTAAATTTGTGTTTTCAAAAATTATTATTTCTTTTGATTGGGTGTTGTTGAAAATAATTGGGAATATATTTTGGAGTTTATATCTCAATTTTGAGGGGTTTTGGTGAAGATTAGACTTGGTTTTGACTGAAATTCAGATTGAAACTCGAAAAAGAAGACATATTATACAAATTGTAGATAAATTATAGAAAATTTGTAGATAAATTGTAGACTGTTTTTTTCAGAAGATTTTATAGAAGTATTAGTCGTTTTGGATTTGTGAAAACAGAAAATAATGCATCTACAATCAGAATACAAATAACCTACAATTCATCTACAAAATATCTACAAACTGGATATTTTGAATTTTAATATCCCAATTCTCATTTCAATTGTAGCATAATTGGCATTTTCGACATAATTGCATTTTTTGCAGAAGATTTGTAGAAGTTTTAGTCGTTTTTGGTTTGTAAAAACAGAAAATAAAGCACCTACAATTAGAATACAAATAATCTACAATTTATCTACAAAATATCTACAAACTGGGTACAATAAATTTTTGTATCCCAATTCCCATTCAATTGTAGCATAATTGTGATTTTTGACATAACTACGTTTTTTCAGAAGATTTGTAGAAGTTTTAGCCATTTTTTATTTTTGAAAACAGAAAATAAAGCATCTACAATCAGAATACAAATAATTTACAATTTATCTATAAAATATCTACAATTTATCTAAAATTTCTGCAATATGTCTTCTTCTTTGAGTTTCAATCTAAATTTCAGTCAAAACAAGTCTAATCTTCACCAAAACCCCTCAAAATTGAGATATAAAATCCAAACTATATTACCGATTATTTTTAACAATACCCAATCCAAACAAATCATGATTTTTGAAAACCCAAATTTAAATTCAAAGCTTTCAAGCTTTTTAATGGCTATCAATGGTGGAAAATATCTGGAAGAATGTTTACTTCCATAATTGTAGCGCGCCTAAATAGGAATATCTGGAAGAATATGATTTGATCTGATTTACGCCAAATCTTTTTAGAATATTTTGATCCTCAATTTTAGCTCGACAAATTTGGAAGATTCAGCTACTATTAATTAGTATTTAATGATTGGTATAATAACTGTAGAAAAAATATGCACAGGGCGGGTAAATTAGAAACTATGCACATTTTTTGTAATAAGATTTCATACATGGTATAGGAAAGAAAAAATCTCTTTAGAAGAGAAAATTACCGCCACTAGTATAGGATTGCTTATTTGTATTCGTAACACATAGCGGAAGATAATAATAATCCTAGGCAGAACTTTTCGTGTTTAAAATTTTTTTTGCTTGTCAATGATCAGATCAAAGACGTACCTAGTGAAGAGAGTCTTGTTTCAAAATTTTCTTCAATAGTGCGAGGACCCTATGCGTATCCATACTGAGACCGAACCTTGCTATTAACTCTTTGATCAATAAAAACCCGTGAACAAATTGAACAAAAATATTGTGCTGAAATTTTTCTAAAAAATCTCAACCTAATGTTACATGACAAGAACTATTATTGTCAAGAATGTTTTTCTCTTGATTTTTATGGCTTCTCAAACCTTTTATTTTTTACTTCAAAAATGGAAGATGAAAAATGTGGAAGAATTAAGAGTTTTGCTACTGCAATGGAATGACTTCAATTCTAAGTCAAGACTAAGTCTTTTTATATAAAAGTTGAATCCATTTAAAAATATATTTCATTCTAAATGGAATAAATATGACAAACTTTCATTATTAACTTTATAAAAGTTTTCCATTAAAAAATATATCTCATTCTAAATGGA
>MU668573.1:65716-93856 GCA_026770625.1 Nicotiana glauca
GGATAGAATGAAGTATATAATTTACTCTCAAGAACCAATAGAAGAATAATGTAGTAATCCTTCTGTCCTTATAACTCTGGATCACCCTAGGATATGGTTCAACTGTCAAATCCAAATAGGCGACCAACTATGTGTTCGTGTCAAATATAATCGACCATTGAATGACTTAAGAAACACATTGCTTCTTTCATTCAATTGCCCTGGCCAAGGTCTTAGTTTGGTCGTTTATAATTCAAGACAACATGAAACTTAAACTCATTACCAAGAGTTTGACAGATTCCATCTTGGATCAATCACTAATTCTACAAGTATTTAACCGTACCCAATATCATTTCAACTATCGCCTTAGGGCCATAGGCGTCCAGTATCAAAGCACAATAAATAACTTGTCAATTACTATGACGATCTCAGGTCAAAGGAAATTCTTACATCACATTCTTCAAGAGAATATCCTATTGACAGTTTATGGTAATTCTAACCATTAGGAATTATCCAATGAGTCGGTTCAATGATCATATCTTTATATGCATCATCTATCTATGCGAATTAGTTAATGAGATCAACTAATATTTTTCTAATAAAGAAGATCAGATAAATATTGATCTTACCAGATTACCAATGTCCAAATTAATAATCCTACGATCAAGGACAAATTTAAATTAAATTATAAGAAACTTGACTCTCATTATCATGATCTCCATCACAATGTCAAATTTCAAAATTTAATCAAGGACCGTATCAAATTAATCAAATAATTAATAATAACTTTGATAAAAGAATATCAAATGTAATATATATTTTATATCAAATAACCTTCACAAAATATGTTCAAATCATCAAATATGATATTGGATCTAGGACATATATACTATATCTCTAACAATCTCCCACTTGCACTAGAGCCAATCGCTCTTTACTTCATCCCTAATTTCCACTTGTGCTTGTCAAACTCCTTTGCACCAAGAGCTTTAGTGAATGGGTCTGCTGCATTTTCCTTTCCATCAACTTTTTGAATCTCCACGTCTCTACGTTCAATGATCTCTCTTATCAAGTGATACCTTCGCAGAACGTGTTTGGACTTTTGGTGTGATCTTGGTTCTTTTGCTTGAGCAATGGCGCCAGTATTGTCACACAACAGTGGAACCGTACCTTCTATTGAAGGAACCACACCAAGTTCAGTTAAGAACTTTTTCATCCATACAGCTTCCTTAACAGCCTCACTAGCTGCTATATATTCTGTTTCAGTTACTAAATCAGCTATTGTAGCTTGTTTGGAACTTTTCCAACTCACTGCACCACCGTTTAACGTGAATACATAACCAAAAATAGATTTGCTATAATCTCTATCTGAAGAGAAACTTGAATCAGTATAACCTTCAAGTTTCAATTCAGAATCTCCATAGATGAGGAATTGGTCTTTAGTCCTTCTTAAGTACTTAAGAATGGTCTTCACCAACTTCTAATGTTCCTTGCCAGGATTTGCCTAATAATGGCTAGTCACTCCAAGTGCATAAGCCATATCAGGATGTGTGCATGTCATGGTATACATGATAGCTCCCACTACACTAGCGTATGGGATCCTACTAATGCGTTCTCTCTCTTCAGGTGTTTTAGGACAATCCTCCCTACTAAGAGTAATTCCAGTGCCTATTGGTAGATAGCCTCTTTTGGAATTATCCATATTATACCTCTTTAAGATGGTATCAATATACAAATACTGGGAAAGTCCAATCACCCTCCTAGATCTATCTCTATAGATCTTTATTCCTAATATATAAGTTGCTTCTCCCAAGTCTTTCATAGAGAACTGTTCAGATAGCCAAATTTTGGTACTTTGCAATGCCGGTATGTCATTCCCTATGAGCAATATATCATCAACATACAATACTAAGAATATAATTATGCTCCCACTAACCTTTTTGTACACACAAGGTTCTTCTTCGCATCTAACAAAATTGAACTTTTCAATTGTCTTGTTAAAATGAATATTCCAACTTCGAGAAGCTTGCTTTAGTCCATGAATGGATCTTTGTAGCTTGCAAATTTTATTATGATCAGACGAAGATGTGAAACCTTCAGGTTGTGCCATGTACACAACCTCTTCTAGCTCACCATTAAGGAAAGCCATTTTCACATCCATTTGCCATATTTCATAATCATAGTATGTTGCTATAGCAAGCAAAATTCGAATTGTTTTGAGCATTGCCACGGGAGAGAAAGTTTCGTCATAGTCGACTCCTTCTTTCTGTCGATATCCCTTGGCAACAAGACGGGCATTATAGGTCTCTACCTTTCCGTCTGCTCCAATCTTTTTCTTAAAAATTCATTTACAACCAATATGTCACGACCCAATTCCCAAAACCTGGCCGTGATGGCGCCTCTCGTGAAGACAAGGCCAGCTCCCAGAACATTAATACCTCTTTTAACAGTTACTCAGCATGAATAAGTCTAAATCACAGATAATATAATCACAAGTGTGGAATAAACATGATAAAAACAGGGAAACCATCCCGACTCAGCCCGAAATCAGGGTGTCACCAGTCATGAGCTACTACAGAGTTTACTAAAATTCTACAAGGTCTGAAATTAGGAACAAAGTCTGAAGATATCATAAATAACAGAAGATAAGGGAGAAACGGGGCTGCGGACGTCAACAACGACCTTGTTACTCCTAGTCACTGCCTGGTCTGAAAAGAATCAGCACTCAAGAGCGAACTCAGCTCTGCCTGTATCTGCACACATGGTGTAGGGAGTAATGTGAGTACTCCGACCTAGTGAGTAATAAAAATAAACAATGACTGAAAGCATGAAATCTCATAAAGGCACAAATAACGCTATCTCACGTAGTATAATCAGTTACACAATAAAACTGTGAA
The DNA here is from genome assembly GCA_026770625.1 of Nicotiana glauca. Lineage (NCBI taxonomy): Eukaryota > Viridiplantae > Streptophyta > Magnoliopsida > Solanales > Solanaceae > Nicotiana > Nicotiana glauca. Next base: position 68,593 of record MU668573.1, read on the forward strand.
GTATCTGATAAATCTCTTTTAAAACAATGAAGACAAATAATTTCAACAAGTAATAAATAATCAGAAACCTGCCCCTCGGTCTCAATATCAAACTCTCAGTACAGTATCAGCCCCGCGGGCTCACTCCCAACTCACAAAGTACGACATCAGCCTCTCGGGCTCACTCCCAACTCATCTGGGTGCCCGCGCTCACTGTGGGTGTGCAGACTCCGAAGGGGCTCCTACAGCCCAAGCACTATATCATAAGGCCTTAAAGCCTGTCACATTAGCATAAGGCCTTAAAGCCTTCTCACATCATACTCGAGGCCTGAAAGCCTCCTCACATAACACTTGAGGCTTGGAAGCCTCCTCACATCACTCAACATATCCTCACATATGGCCCTTGGCCTCAATCAATCCAGAAAATAATCATAAGCCTCTTGGGCATCAGTAAAACAATGGTGCTCAGCTCAAACAACATTAGAAAAATTATTTAAACCTCAAGTTGAGTATAAATGTAGCTGAGTTCATGAAACAGTATAATTCAGTTGGACTGAGTTCAAATAATATTTCAATTAGTGAGGAAAATAGTGATGAAAATTCGCAAAGGATTTCAAATAGTCGGCACGAAGCCCAAGCATGGCAATAAGCCCAAGTCATGGTGAAAAACAATAAGTCTTTATCAAATATGCGGTAAAATATCAACCGGGATGGACCAAGTCGCAAATCCTCAATAGTAAGTGGCCTCGCGCTCGTCATACAGCACGTGTTTCATCTCAAAATAGCACTACGTTATGCAAATTCGGGGTTTCATACCCTGAGGACATCATTTAAAATCATTACTCACCTCTAGACGGCCAAAAGTCTAGCTCGCTATGCCCTTGCCTCTCGAATTGGCTTCCTCACGCGACGAATCTGCCCAAAATCACAATGAATATGTTGCATTATACTAAAGAGACAATACCCAATCGAAAGAAATAAAAAAATATCAAAATTCACGAATTTGGCAAAACCCGAGCCCCGGACCTACATCTCAAAACTCAAAATTTTTTGTACCAAAATGTTCTTCGTCCTCTCACGAGTTCGTACATATAAAGAACACAAAAATCGGAGTTCGTTTGACCCTTCAAATCGACCATAGAAAATCTCAAAATCACAAGCCCTAAAACCCCATTTTTCTATTGATTTTCATGTTCTGATTCACATATAATCTTGTATTTAACTTAGAAATAAGTAGAAACAACTCACCTTTGTTGCTTGATGAAATTCCCCTTGAAATTATCTCCAAAATCATCCAATCCAAATAAAAGAAATGAAAGAAATAAGCAAAATCCGTGATTAAAGAATTTGCCCGTGCTTCGTCGCGTTGTACCTTGCACTTGTGCTATACATATTGTACATCCTATTAAAAATTTTCCCTTGTCGGACACCTTCTGTTTAAACACCCATAACGTGCTGTATAAATATCCAAATGACAAACGGTTTGACGATTTAGAAACTAGACTCGAAGATCTTTAATTTGATAGGTTGTACACCATATAACTCTTTATATATCCCGAGATATGAGCTTTTAAAGTCGGCTCCATGAAATCAGAAAATTCCGGAGAAATTGCTCCACAAGTCTTCTTGAATCAGTCATAACTTTCTTTACAGATGTCGACATTACGATTTCTTTAGCTTTCTGAAAACTAAACACGAAGGGATACAACTTTCGTTTTTGAATCATCTCAAAATTCCTTGTAGGTCAAAAGATACAGGCCTCCGATGTACGCTCCACGACTGTACATTTGTTGTCCAAAGACAGCTTAGCAGCAGAAATTGCAGCAGCTTTTTCTTTTCTTTTTGGGTCCGAATTCCATTCCGTTAACCTTGCGAAATCCACCCGAGATCATCAGGACCTTAATCAATTATATCAACATGTCCCATAATATCATTCAAACTTGTCCCAACCTTCGAAATACCCAAAATAGCATCAAAACATCAAATCATCATAGGATTCAAGCCTATGAATCTCAAGAACTTCCAAATTCCATTTTCGAACCCTCTAACCCATAAGTCAATATCTGGTTGACTTTTCCAACTTAAGCTTCCTTAAAAGAGACTAAGTGTCTCAAACTTTACCAAAATCATTTCGATGTAACTTCAAATTTTGCACACAAGTCACATTCGACATTACGGACTCGCTCCAACTTTCGGAATCGCATTCCGACCCCGATATCAAAATTTCCACTTCCGATCGAATTTTCTCAAAAACCTTCAAATTTCTATATCTAGCCAAATGACTTCAAAATGACCTCCGGACATCCGAATTCACTTCCGATCGCTCCTAACTCCAGAATCACCATACGGAGCTATTCCAAGACTCGAAATCCCAAACGGACATCTATAACACTAAAATGCCTTCCAACCCATATTTATGAAATTCTTCTAAAATACTAACTTCAACAATATACGCCGAAATGCTCACGGGTTATCCATAACCAAATCCGGACATACGCCCATGTCCGAAATCATCATATGAACCTGCTGGAACTTTCAGATCCCGATTCCGAGGTCGTTTACTCAAAATTCCAATCTTAGCCATTTTCTTCAACTTAAGGCTGCCGCAATGAAAATTATTTTTCCAATTTGACTCCGAATTTCCTGAAATTCAACTCTGACCATACACACAAGTCAATATACCTGAAATGAAGTTGTTCATGACTTTCAACTGCTGAACGACACGCTAGAGCTCAAAACGACCGGTCGAGTCATTACATTCTCCCCCACTTAAATAGACATTCGTCCTCGAACGTCTCAAGAACTGCTCTTAAGTTATCTGAAATCATTGTTTAACACCTCGTGCACCTGCCCGTGCTACCACAACTCATATGGACACATTAGTTTGATCAAATCTACAGATATCCTCTTTTATCCATAAGCTCAGAACCCAATTCCAACACTTGAAATTCTCTGCCAGACCTATTCCCTGTATATAAATACTGTATCAACTGCCACACGAGGTACTAGAACATGACTGCGTACCTTTGTTGAATTAGCAACATGCATCGCATAATTCACCATCTAACCACAATGACACTCCATGAACCTTAATAGCCAAAATTCCACGACTCTGATGCTCCCAATGCATATGATGATATATCTATACATTCTATTATAATGCTGACGATACAACCACAACGGAAAGATGTGCAGAAATTTCTAACCAATTGCAGAGTTAACCCAACATTAATTCTCTCTTTTTTGACTAAAATCATCACCTCATTACTACCCAAATAATTGTAACTACCCTGTAATATACCTCACATAATCCCACTGCAATGGTCCCCGATACCAATAGTCTCGCCTCACCTAGTACGAGCTGCTCAGACAACCAATCACCACAGACAATGACCAACAGTCTCACATGATGCAAAAATGCGCCAATAGGCCATAACGCGAACAATATACATAAGGAAATGACTCATGAATGGACTGCTCAACTCACACAACTAATATGGACTCTTCCCTAGAGAATAGGAATTTATCAAGTTGTTTCACATCACACATGGCACAATCATAATATTACATGAATTGACGAACACGAAACAACATATGATATTCCAACACCCCTCCTTGAGGAGCTATACTGAAATGAACACATCTGACTCACATGAAGCCCATAATCATATTTAAATCCATTCACCAACTTCAGGTCGATTCTGCTCGCACTGAACTAGGCTGATAGCCTTTCGTGGACCCGTAATAAGTCATTTCTTCTCATGACACGCAAGAACTACCACCATAGCCGGGACAACACCCCACAATCCACAACCAAATGAACCGAACGACTTCATATAGATCTTATATATTCTTCCAACATTTCAACTTTATTAAGTCCCCAAAATTTGACTAACTCCCAGATTTTTCAAATATTTCGGCAGAGTCTCTCTTGTAATTGGGCCTATCCACCTGTCAGAGTAACACCAAAACAACTCCTAACAACATGTCCACAACCCAACAAGTACCACAAGTATATCAATAACACTAATCTCCGCATTACAAGCCCGACATTATCACAATGATATCTTGACATGAAACGCATCATTTGTATGATCATAACCACATTTCTGGTCTTAATAGTTGTTCATAAATAATTCCATTATTATCAATAAATATCATATTAACCACCACCTCATTTCAAATTTTCACAATACCGACAAAAGAATGTGAGGCATGAAGACCTCATTATTACGTACTCGGATTAATGAGTCACATTTAACGCCACCTAGGAACTCATCTCATAAGTTAAAACTCAATATTTATAGTACGAAAATGGCTGAATATGAACATAAAATATACAAGAATCATCAAATCAACCTAACTGGCATGACTCCCTTTTAATATTATCGTACGAATTAAACTTTACAAAGGGAAACTTTAAACTCATAAATATTTACCACAAGGACATCGTCCTTACATAACCTCCACCGCGGCTTGCGGCCCGATTTAAATATTTCACATTGTTCCAACTGCAGTTTTTAATTTCCTTTCTTTCTTCTTCTCAATTAATTTCGTAAACATTTTTTTCTCATAGCACATAACGAACCCTTATACCCTTAGGGCATATAATTCATAAAAAAAAATTGGAATCAATTATTCCTAAACACATTAAACCCATTGTAGTGAATAATAAACATTACTTTAACCTTGCCCCAAAATCCTTGGAGCTTAACTTCTAACATCCAGAATTCTTTTCAAGCCCCGAATCTCACATACACACACTGTATAAGTCCGAACAAACTGTGTCAAGCCATAACAATGACCCTAGATATAATCGCATAACATACTACACAACTCGTATACTCGCAACACCATTCTCGATCACCATAACCACTCAAACCAACCAAGTACCAGTAGGAAACCCCACATTAAACAGAACCTCGCTCCAAAACCTTCGTACCCCATCAATAATGAAGAAATATACAGGAACTCACAATACACAATACGTTCCCCATACCGGTAGAAAGTATCTGGTTTAAACCATGGTAGAAACCATCAAGAACACTTGGAAATCCATTTTCTCCTAATCAAGCTATCAGAACTAAATTCCTCTAATTCAACCAGGCCACGTAGGTCATCAAACTCAAGAATATTATCATATTACTACAGCTAGTTCAACAAAAAAACTTCACAAGCTTAGGTAACACAGACCATAAAATACCTCAATTCCACTACTAAGATCACCTTCATTCTCGTGACAATCAACTCAACTTTCTCAATTAGAGTCAAATTCAAATCTCAACACATACACCCTATTAGTAGAAAAGAAACTCTCTACTCAACATTATAAGGAACGCACCTACGTAGACTATTCTGCATGAGATAACCCACCTGCTTTGCCTCCAATTAACATTTTTGTATACCTTCCACCGTCATACACATTACACAATCACTTAGTCTTCCTGAGTCTAAACTCATACCGTAACATGGAATTTACTTCACTCCAAACAGGAGACATGAAAAGATTCTTCACGCGCCTATAACTTGGGGCTACACATCCTATCACAATGGAAATCATATACTCAATAGTTCATCTATCATCCAGTAGACCTTCCTCGTCACTTCCAAGTCATATAGATACATCTTGCAGTACTAACATACTCCTCATGTAGCTTTCCAACCATCATTCCCACTAATAGGGACAATATCGGACATATAAGTTCAAAATATTTGCTCACCCAATCAACACCTTGGTGCTCAAGCCATAGGCAAAGACCCGGCCTCAACTCCTTAAGACTGGCCCAACATCCACTCATAAAGATCATGTCTCGCCCCTCGATCGGGGATTTACAAGCCATCAAGGCATATCTAAATACTGAGCGCTCGTTCGCGTATACGTTCACGTGGAAGGAATTGTAAGAGTTACTTTTCAAGCTGAATCATGGACGCACGATAAGAATTTCAAGAATATGAAGTTTTTCCTAAAGGTTCTGCAGCCTCTCGAGGATAAATACAGACGTCTCCATGCCGATCCGCGAGACTCTACTAAACCTGCTCATGACTTGCAAGACCTATGTAACTTAGGCTCTGATACCAACTTGTCACGACCCAATTCCCAAAACCTGGTCGTGATGACGCCTCTCGTGAAGACAAGGCTAGCCAACAGAATATCAATACCTCTTTTAACAGTTACTCAGCATGAATAAGTCTGAATCACAGATAATATAATCACAAGTGCGAAATAAACATGATAAAAATAGGGAAACCATCCCGACTATGCCCAAAATTGGGGTGTCACCAGTCATAAGCTACTACAGTGTATACTAAATTCTACAAGGTCTAAAATTAGGAACAAAGTCTGAAGATATCATAAATAATAGAAGATAAGGGAGAAAACGGGGCTGCGGACGTCAACAGCTACCTCGTTACTCTTAGTCACCGCCTGGTCTGGAAAGAATCAGCGCTCAGGAGCGAACTCACCTCTGCCTATATCTGCACACATGGTGTAGGGAGTAATGTGAGTACTCTGACCCAGTGAGTAATAAAAATAAATAATGACTGAAAGCATGAAATCTCATAAAGGCACAAATAACGCTATCTCAAGTAGTATAATCAGTTACACAATAAAATTGTGAAGTATCAGATAAATATCTTTTAAAATAGTGAAGACAAATAATTTTAACAAGTAAGAAATAATCGGAAACCTGCCCCTCGGGCTCAATATCCAACTCTCAGTACAGTATCAGCCCCGTGGGCTCACTCACAACTCACAACTCACAAAGTACGACATCAGCCTCTCGGGCTCACTCCCAGCTCACCTGGGTACCCGCGCTCACTGTGGGTGTGCCGACTCCGGAGGGGCTCCTACAGCCCAAGCGCTATATCATAAGGCCTTAAAGCCTGTCACATTAACATAAAGCCTGAAATCCTTCTCACATCACACTCGAGGCTTGAAAGCCTCCTCACATAACACTTGAGGCCTGAAAGCCTCCTCACATCACTCAACATATCCTTACATATGGCCCTCGGCCTCAATCAGTCCAAAAAATAATCATAAGCCCCTTGGGCATCAGTAAAACAATGGTGCTCAGCTCAAACAACATTAGAATATCATTTAAACCTCAAGTTGAGTATAAATGTAGCTGAGTTCATGAAACAGTATAATTCAGTTGGACTGAGTTCAAATAATAGTTCAATTAGTAAGGAAAACAGTGATGGAAATTCGCAAAGGATTTCAAATAGTCGGCACGAAGCCCAAGCAGGGCAATAAGCCCAAGTCATGGTGAAAAACAACAAGTCTTTATCAAATACGCGGTAAAATATCAATCGGGATGGACCAAGTCGCAAATCCCTAATAGTAAGTGACCTCACGCTCGTCATACAGCACGTGTTTCATCTCAACATAGCACTACGTTGTGCAAATCCATGGTTTCAAACCCTGAGGACATCATTTAAAATCATTACTCACCTCTAGACGGCCAAAAGTCTAGCTTGCTATGCCCTTGCCTCTCGAATTGGCTTCCTCGCGCGACGAATCTGTCCAAAATCATAACGAATATGTTCCATTATATTAAAGAGACAACACCCAATCGAAAGAAATCGGAAAATATCAAAATTCACGAATTTGGCAAAACCCGAGCCCCGGGCCCATGTCTCGAAACTCAGAAATTTTTATACCAAAATGTTCTTCGTCCTCTCATGAGTCCGTACATATAAAGAACACAAAAATCGGAGCTCGTTTGACCCTTCAATTCGACCCTAGAAAATCTCAAAATTACAAGCCCTAAAACCCCACTTTTCTACTGATTTTCATGTTCTAATTCACATATAATCTTGTATTTAACTTGGAAATAAGTATAAACAACTCACCTTTGATGCTTGATAAAATTCCCCTTGAAATTCTCTCCAAAATAATCCAATCCAAATGAAAGAAATGAAAGAAATAAGCAAAATCCGTGTTTAAAGAATCTGCCCGTGCTTCGTCACGTTGTACCTTGCACTTGTGCTATACAAGTTGTACAGCCTATTAAAATTTTCCCTTGTCGGACACCTTTTGTTTAAACACCCATAACGTGTTGTATAAATATCCAAATAACAAAAGGTTTGACGATTTAGAAACTAGACTCGAAGATCTTTAATTTGATAGGTTGTACACATATAACTCTTTATATATCCCGAGATATGAGCTTCTAAAGTCGGCTCCATGAAATCAGAAAAATTCTGGAGAAACTGCTCCACTAGTCATCTTGAATCAATCATAACTTTATCTACAGATATCCAAATTACGATTTCTTTAGCTTTCGGGAAACTGGACACGAAGGGCTACAACTTTTGTTTCATCTCCAAATTCCCTGTAGATCAAAAGATATAGGCCTCTGAATTACGCTCCACGACTGCACATTTGCTGTCCAAAGACAATTTAGCAGCAGAAATTGCAGCAACTTTTTCTTTTCTTTTTGGGTCCGAATTCCATTCCGTTAACCTTCCGAAATCCACCCGAGACCCTTGGAACCTTAACCAATTATATCAACATATCCCATAATGTCATTCAAACTTGTCCCAACCTTCGGAACACCCAAAATAGCATCAAAACATCAAATCATCATCGGATTCAAGCCTATGAATCTCAAGAACTTCCAAATTCTATTTTCGATCAAAAACCCAACCAAACCACGTCCGAATGACCTCAAATTTTGCAGAAAAATCCAAAATGACATAACGAAGCTACAACAACTCTCAGAATTCCATTCCGACCCTCGAATCAAAATCTCACCTATCAACCAAAATTCGTCAAAATACTAACTTTGCCAATTCAAGCTTAATTCTACATCGGTCATCACAAAAATATTCCAGACACACTCCTAAGTCCCAAATCACCTAACAAAGCTATCCGAACCATAAAATTAGCATTTCGAGCCCTCTAACACATAAGTCAATATCTGGTTGACTTTTCCAACTTAAGCTTCCTTAAAAGAGACTAAGTGTCTCAAACCTTACCAAAATCATTCCGGAATGACTTCAAATTTTGCACACAAATCACATTCGACATTACGGACTTGACCCAACTTTCGGCATCGCATTCCGACCCCGATATCAAAATTTCCACTCCGGTCGAATTTTCTCAAAAACCTTCAAATTTCTATATTTAGCCAAATGACTTCAAAATGACCTCCGGACATCCGAATTCACTTCCGATCGCGCTCCCAACTCCAGAATCACTATACGGAGCTATTCCCAGACTCGGAATCCCAAACGGACATCAATAACACTGAAATGCCTTCCAACCCAAATTTATGAAATTTTTCTAAAATAGTAACTTTAACAAAATACGCCGAAACGCTCACAGGTTATCCATAACCAAATCCGGACATACGCCCAAGTCCGAAATCATCATACGAACCTTTTGGAACTTTTAGATCTCGATTCTAAGGTCGTTTACTCAAAATTCCAATCTTAGCCATTTTCTTCAACTTAAGGCTGCCGCAATGAAAATTTTCTTTCCAATTTGACCCGAATTTCTTGAAATTCAACTCTGACCATACGCACAATTCAATATACTTGAAATGAAGCTATTCATGACTTCCAACTGTTGAACGATGCGCTAGTACTCAAACCGACCGATCGGGTCGTTACACTATAGGTTTTATATCCTTTGAAGGTTCAACTAAAGTCCATACTTTATTTTCCTTCATGGATTCCATTTCGGATTCCATGGCCTTTTGCCATTTTTCATAATCAGAACTTTGTATAGCCTCTTCATAGGTCTTAGGGTCATCATCATTATGATAAACCTCATTTGATACATCATCTTGTACCAATAAATTTAATCTAGTTGGTACATGATGCTCTCGTGTAGACTTTCTAAGAGGTACTTGTACAACCTGTTCACCTTGTGTTGGATTTGGTTGTTGTTCAATTTGGTTTGGAACTGGTTCATTAACCTATTCTTGGACTTCACCGGTTGAAGATGGCAACTTCAAAACATCCAATAAAGGTTCTTCAACTTGGGTCTCATGATCTTTATATTGTTTTGATTCATTAGTTTCTTGAACTTCAATAAGTTCTATTTCTCCATCATAATTTCCTTCTAAAAGAAATTCCCTTTCCAAAAAAGTTGCTCCTCTGGCCATAAACACTTTATGGTCAGAAGGGAGATAGAAACAATATCCCATTGTTTCTTTGGGATATCTAATGAACCTACATTTATCATATCTTGAGTCAAGTTTATCAAACTGCATTCTCTTAACATAAGCTGGACAACCCCAAACTTTAATATGTTTAAGGTTAGGCTTACATCCTTTCCATGTCTCATATGGTGTTGTAGAGACTGACTTAGTAGGAACTTTATTAAGTAAGTATGTTGCTGCTTCCAAAGCATATCCCCATAACTTTATTGGAAGATCAGTGAACCCCATCATAGATCTCACCATATCTAATAAGATTCGACTTCTCCTTTCAGACACACCATTATGTTGTGGTGTTCCTGGAGGTGTCCACTGTGAGAGAATCCCATTATCTTTGAGATATCTCGTAAAATCTTCACTAAGATATTCTCCACCTCTATCAGACCTTAGTATTTTGATACTTTTACCAGTCTGCTTTTCAACTTCACTACGGAACCTTTTGAGCATTTCAAAAGATTCAGACTTGTGTTTCATAAGATACACAAATCCATATCTTGACATATCACCAGTGAAGGTGATGAAGTAAGAATATTCACCTCTAGCTTGAATTTTTATGGGCCCACAAATATCTGTATGAATTACTCCCAATAATTTAGAAGCCCTTTCTCCACTTCCAGTAAATGGGGATTTGGTCATTTTTCCTTTGAGACAAGATTCACAAGTTGGATATGATTCAAAATCATATTTGTCAAGGTACCCTTCCTTGTACAACTTGTTAATTCTTTTCTCTCCAATATGACCAAGTCTACAATGGCAAAGGTATGTACGATTTACTTGATCATCTCGTTTTCTCTTAAGACTTGAAACATGCATAATTGAATTAGCATTCACATCAGGTAAGACATAAACATCATGTTGTAGATAGCCATTCACATATAAATTATCACCATAATAAATTGAGCAAATACCATTGCCTATATTTATGTGAAAGCCATGTTTATCTAACATAGAAGCTGAAATTATGTTCGAAACAAATTTAGGAACGTAATAACAATCATCCAACATAAATACTTTGCCCATAGGCATTATTAAAGAAATTGATCCTACAGTTATGGCCGCAACTTTTGCAATATTTCCAACTTGTAGATTAACTTCTCCTTTCTTCAACCTTCTACTTAGTTGGAAACCCTGCAACATATTGCAGATGTTATAACCACTGTCAGTATCTAATACCCACAATGAAACATCAATAGTAGTTAAAGAAACTTTGAAAATATTTTTCAATTGAGTCTTACCTTGTTTCTTATCATTTAGAGTTGCAACATACTCCGGACAGTTTCTCTTCCGATGTCCTATCTTCTTGCAATGGAAACATTCAACATTAGTTTGGTCAGTTTTGCCTATCTTGCCTTTGGGTTTGGTCACACCACCCTTAGGCGCAGTAGGTTTCCTTTTGGGTTTATTTTACCCTTACCCTTCTTCTTAGCAGAGACCAACATGACCGTTCCATTCTTCTTCTCAGATGCAAGTTGATTCTCATAATCAATCAGCATGTTAAGTATCTCATGAAGATCAAAATCCATTTTATGCATATTAAAATTAATAACAAATTGTGAAAAGGATTCAGAGAGTGACTGTAAGATCAAATCTTGAGAAAGCTCTTTACCCAATTTGCACCCCAACTTCTCAAGTTCTTCAATAAGATCAATCATACGATTGACATAGGGTCCAACTGGAGAGTTTCCAGTCAATTTGGATCCAAATAAAGACTTAGATAAGTGGTATCTAGTTGCCCTGCTTTGTGTACCAAACATCTTCTTAAGATGTTCAATGATTGCAGTTGGATCCATATCCTGATGTTCCCTCTGTAGTTCAGAATTCATAGAAGCGAGAATGATGCATTTGGTAGTAAGACATTCTTCCAAGTATTTCTGATAAATCTTGGTGCCATCATCATCATTCTCTTTTGGGACTTCTTTGGCGGGCTAATCGATCACATCAATAAGTTTTTCATGCATGAGAACAATTCTCAAATTTCTATACCAATCATCGAAGTTTGGTCCTATTAACTTATTGGTCTCAAGTATTCCACATAGTGATATGACTGTCATATTGAGAAATCTAAAATATAGAAAAGAAAAAGCAATAATATAAGAACATATCTGCATATATCATAAAGACATGGACTTTTATCTGAATAATATTTCCACTAATTATTTTAAACAATTTTCCCTCAATATAGTTTACGAAATCTTTATTTCTTTTAGTGGAGTAAAGGAATCCTTTAACAATATGTATAAGCCTCTTGGAAGTCAAGTCGTTTCTCATATATATTTTAAAGGTAGGTACTCTTACCAATTGTATCCCTATACAATTTCCTTAAATAGCTCTATGTCAAATAGTCCCCTGGTAGTCAGGTCGATCCTATTGGCATAGTTGAGTTCAACCATCATGATAACAAAGAACTTATTAAATTTTATACTCCCCGGGTAGTCCAGGCGTCTAGTAAAAATTGAATAATTCTTTCAATTCATGCATCTAATGCAATAAATAATTTTAACATATTCTCAAACTATAAGTCTCCTGGTAGTTAGTCCGCTCCTTATAAACTAGAAATAAGTAAAATTATTTACTTTGATGGATAGCTCTACAATAAAACATCTTATATTTTATTATTTAAGAACTCAAATATTAGAAAGAGGGAATTTTACTAAAATAACTTTTAATAACATGAAGATCAAATCTTTATAGCATGTGAATATAGTTCAAGTTGTCTACATGCTTAGTCTTAAATTAATTTACATCACATGTAATAAATAATTCAAAATTTTGTAATGAACAAGCACATGACAATAAAAACTAAATTCAACATATTCTAACATATTTATCTTATATATATCACAAATATCACAAAAATAATCCATGCTAGAATATTATTATTAATTAACATCTCAGGAACTAATAACAAATAAAATAACAGTAGAATCCAATAACCTATTATAGATATTTGTTGTAACTAATACAAAAATTTTAAATATAAGGTACTAACTATTACAATAGTTAACTTATATGTATATATATTTTATTTACAATAAAATAATATAAATACATATGTATTCAAACAATTTGATTATAGCTCAAGAAACATGTATTATGGTTTGAACTCTTCAAATATAATCTTTAAAATATTTCGTAAATAAATTTTAAACACAATAAACCACGGCTCTAATACCACTGTAGGATTGCTTATTTGTGTTCGTAATACGTAGCGGAAGATAATAACAATTCTAGGCAGAACTTTTCGTGCTTAAAATTTATTTACTTGTCAAAGATCGGATCAAAGACGTACCTGGTGAAGAGAGTCTTGTTTCAAAATTTTCTTCGATAGTGCGGAGACTCTATGCGTATCCACACTGAGACTGAACCTTGCTATCAACTCTTTGATCAATGAAAAGCCATGAACAAATTGAACAAAAATATTGTGCTGAAATTTTTCTAAAAAATCTCAACTTAATGTTACATGACAAGAACTATTTGTCATGACCCGGATTTCCTACCATCGGGAGTCGTGATGGCGCCTACTAGTAGGAATTAGGCAAACCAACTCTTGCTTATCTTTATATTATTAATATTTTTCTTTTAGCAATTTAACAATAATAATGTAAATGCAGCGAAATAAATTAAATAAGCGGAAGACTTAATAGATAATGCTAGATGTGACACCGTAATGGAAACACAAACCTCTACCCAAGAACTGGTGTCACAATACTCACAAACGTCTAGAGAATACTAAATACAAGGTTTGAATGAAATATAAAACGGTCTGCCACGGAACAACGATAACAAACTGAATAAAATAGAAAGGACTCAGGGCCTGCGAACGTCAGCAAGGCTACCTCGAATGTCCCTGGACTGGAACTCGCTCCCAGAATGCTACTGCTACTCAAATGCTGCTCCAACACCTGGATCTGTGATAAAAGATGCACAGAGTGTAGCATCAGCACAACCGACCCCATGTGCTGGTAAGTGCCTGGCCTAACCCCGGTGAAGTAGTGATCAGGCTAGACCGGACTACCAAACAAACCTGTGCAGTTCATATATATATATATATATATAAAGAGAATACAGAAATTTAACAAGTCAAGAGGGAAGGGAGCATGCTGTAGGGGCTGTAGCAGTTTAGAATACAATATCAATAAATAAGGAATGAAATTGTACAACGACAAAGTCAACGAGAGTAATAAATCAACCATGGCATGGAATGTCCCTTCGTGCATTAATAATCAAATATGGCACGGAATGTCCCTTCGTGCATTAATAATCAAAACATGGCACAGAATGTCCCTTCGTGCATCAATAATCAAAACATGGCACGGAATGTTCCTTCGTGCAATAATAATCAAAACATGGCACAGAATGTTCCTTTGTGCAATAATAATCAAAACATGGCACGGAATGATCCTTCGTGCAAATATAGTCAAAGCATGGCACGGAATGTTCCTTCGTGCAATAATAATCACAACATGGCACGAAATGTTCCTTCGTGCAATAATAATCAAAACATGGCACGGAATGTTCCTTCGTGCAATAATAATCAAAACATGGCAGAAAATGATCCTTCGTGCAAATATAGTCAAAACATGGCGCGGAATGATCTTTCATGCAAATATAATAAAAACATAGCACGGAATGTTCCTTCGTGCAATAATAATTACAACATGGCACGGAATGTTCCTTCTTGCAATAATAATCAAAACGTGGCACGGAATGACCCTTCGTGCATAAATATTCAAACATGGCACAGAATGACCCTTCGTGCATAATCACTCTTCCTCACCCAAATAACAATCACAACCAAATGGGGCGAGGGGATAGACAAACAACATTAAATATCCCGGCAAGGGAGAACAAAGCAAAATAACTATATCCCAGCAAGGGAGGAACAATAATATGTTCAAACATCCTGGCAAAGGAGATAATCAATATACTCAAAACATCCCGGCAAGGGAATAATCACATCTGTTTCTATTACGTTCATTTCTTACTTTATAATCAAGTCAAAAATCAAGCTAACACTCCAAGGAGATTACAAATCATATTTTCTTCTAAGTCTCTTCATATCATATAGAAACCATCAATTAATAAGGAAGAGTCACTACCGAATCCCAAATAAGCACAAATAAGGACTCACGGTCATGCTAGACACCAGTGTATAGATACTCGTCACCATGCCTACACACCGTACTCCACATTTAGCAATTAGCAAATAATACTCTAATCATATTCCCTCAAGCCAAAGTTAGATCAAACACTTACCTCGAAGGTTTATGGCTAACTCAATCCTTAAGCAACGCCTTTCCTTTCAAATTTGGCTCCAATTCAATCGTATCTACACACAATTGATTTAATATCATTAATAATACTTAACAATCTAATCCAAATGGCTAAATATAGTTTCTAAAACATTCTGCCCAAAAATCTAAGAATCGATCCCGGGCCCGCTTGGTCAAAACACGAGGTTCGAACCAAATTCTGACATCAATTCGACCTCCACATAATCAAATCAAAATTTCAATTTCCTAGGCCCAAACCTTCGAATTTCATCCCAAAACGATTAATCTAGTCAGGTTATTCAATGGTAATCCCATATTATTGAACAACAATGACCAGAAGCGACTTAGCTCTAGTTTTCACATGAATTCTTACTCAACAATCACCCCAAAAACGAAATTGAAGACTAGGGTATAGAACCTTACCCTTTCATGAAGAACTTGCGGGGTTTCTTGTTGGATTTCAAGGATTGGAAAAGATTTTTGATGAACAAGGCACTTGAGCTTCTTCCTCTCTCTAGAATTGCTCTTCCCTCGCTCAAAAAGCTCTAGAATATCCCAAAATAATAAACCCTAATCGAGTTAAATGAAATGGGGTTCGGGTCTTAAAAACTCATTTTTGAACTAACGCATCGCGTGGGGCGCCACGGGACACAGGCCAGCTGTGCAACATGTTTCTGGAAATGAAATTTCGGACCATTCTGGAATTGCTACTGGTGCGGCGCGCCGGGCGCCGCATGGGGCGCCGCGGTAGTGCAAACTTTTGCGCTGCTTTGGTAATCTGGTCATAACTTCTTGTAGAAGTGTCCAAATGACGAATGGTTCGAAGCGTTAGAAACTAGATTCAAAAATCTTTTATTTAATAGGTTGCTCATCACATCAGTCTTTATATATATTCAGATATTCTTGTCCAAAGTTTGGTCTTGTGCGTGCTCATTCAAAACTTTCGTCTAAAATGGAAATTTCAACTTGGGTTGGACTTATGTCTCTCCTTAGACCCCAAATCACTTATAATATGCCTCGTATACTTATTATCATATCCAATTGATATCCATCATATTAGTAGTCCTTGTTTGCAGAAAAAATAATATAACTAGCGCACGTCAATTTTCTTAATAGCGGTTAAGTACTTCAAATATTTTCCGAGGTGTTACATTCTCCCCCACTTAGGATCATTCATCCTCGAATGAGAAGTAGAGTCAACTTCCAAACCCATACCATAATTTACTCTTTTCTCGTACACCTCTAGCCCCCAAAATTTCACTAAGTCCCAAATTTTTCAAAAATTTCGGCAGAGTCTCCTTTGTAATTTGGCATATCCACCTATCAGAGAATCACCAAAACCATCCTAACAACACATCCACAACTTGACAAAGCATCACAATGTATATCAACAATATTAATCTCAATATTACATGCATTGCACCTATTTGAATCGTAACACATAAAAAAAAATACCTTTCGATCCACCATTATTGGGCTATTCAACCAAGTAAGAACATTTTCTTTCCTTAACGTTTTTGACCTTCCAGGTGGGCTCCTCGACTCATAGATTTCGTCCTAATACATTTACAGAAGCGATCTCAACTCCCAGACTTATCTAACTAGTATGACAACTAGATTCCTCTCATTAGCCAATGTTTGGGTTATCACATTCTCCACCTCTAAAATAACCGTTCATCCTCGAACAGACAAAAGAAAGAAGTAGCTGAGTCAGGGAATAGATGAGGATAACGGCTTCGCATATTGGGCTCGAACTCCCAAGTCGATGCCTCAGGAGTCTGACCTCTCCACTGAACACGCACTGAAGGAAAACTCTTCGACCTCAACTGTCGAACCTGCCGGGCTAGAATAGACATCGGCTCCTCCTCATAAGACAGATCCTTGTCCAATTGGACAGTGCTGAAATCTAACACGTGCGATGGATCGCCGTGATACTTCCAGAGCATGGATACATGAAACACTGGATGCGCTGTTGACAATCTAGGCAGCAAGGCAAGTTTATAAGCCACCTCTCTCACACGATCAAGAATCTCAAATGGATCGATGAAGTTGGGGCTAAGCTTGCCCTCCTTCCCGAATCTCATCACGCCCTTCATAGGCGATACACGGAGCAACAATCGCTCACCAACCGTGAAAGCAATATCTCTGACCTTATGGTTTGCATAATTCTTCTTCCTGGACTGAGCTGTATGGAGTCTATCCTAAATAATTCGGACCTTATCCAAGGCCTCCTGAACCAAATCCATACCCAATAATTGAGCCTCTCCCGGCTTAAACCATCCGACTGGGGATCGACACCGCCTACCATACAACACCTCATATGGAGCCATCTTGATGCTGGACTGGTAGTTGTTGTTGTAGAAAAACTGTGCTAAAGGAAAAAACTGGTCCCACGAGCCTCCAAAATCAATAACACAGGCTCGGAGCATATCCTCTAGAATCTGAATTGTCCTTTCAGACTGACCGTCTGTCTGGGAATGAAATGTTGTAGTCAACTGAACCTGGGTGTCCAACTCTCGCTGAACTGCCTTCCAGAAATACGAGGTAAAATGCGTACCCCGGTCCGAAATGATAGATATAGGCACCCCATGAAGGCGAACAATCTCCCTGATATAAATTTCAGCTAATCTCTCAGACGAATAAGTGGTGGCAACCTTGCGCTGACTTGGTCAGCCTATCAACAATGACCCAAACTGCATCAAACTTCATCTGAGTCATCGGAAGGCCAGTAACAAAATCTATCGTAAGCCTATCCCACTTCCACTCGGGAAGCTCAATCCTCTGAAATGAACCACTGAGCCTCTGATGCTCATATTTAACCTGCTGACAGTTCAAACATCGAGTCACATATGCAACTACATCCTTCTTCATCCTATGCCACCAATAGTGCTGCCTTAGATCCTGATACATCTTCGTGGCACCCGGGTGAATAGAATACTGAGAACTATGGGCCTCCGCTAAGATCAACTATCGAATACCATCAACATTGGGCACACAAACTCGCCCCTACAATCTCAATACACCATCATCACCTAAGGTCACTCTCTTGGCACCTCCACGCTGCACTGTGTCTCTCAAGACTCACAAATGGGGATCATTAAACAGCCGCTCACGAATACGCTCCAATAATGAAGATCGAGAAACCGTGCAAGCTAATATTCTGTTGGGCTCAGAAATATCCAACCTCACAAGACGAGTGGCCAAGGCCTGAACATCCAAAGCAAGCAATCTCTGGCTGACTGGAATATAAGCAAGACTACCCATGCTGGCAGACTTCCTACTCAATGCATCAGCCACCACATTGGCCTTTCCCGGGTGATACAAGATAGTCACATCATAATCCTTCAACAACTCTAACCACCTCCTCTGCCTCAAATTCAACTCTTTCTGCTTGAACAAATACTGAAGACTCTTGGGATCAGTGTAAACCTCACACGTCACACCATATAGATAATGCCTCCAAATCTTCAAGGCATGAACAATGGCTGCCAACTCAAGATCATGAACCGGATAATTCTTCTCGTGGATCTTCAACTGCCTCGAAGCATAGGCAATGACTCTGCCATCCTGAATCAATACTGCTCCAAGACTAATACGGGAAGCATCACAATAGACTGTATAAGGTCCCAAACTTGTGGGCAAAACTAATACCGGTATCGTAGTTAGAGCTGTCTTGAGCCTCTGAAAGCTCGCCTCACATCCATCTGACCATTCGAACTGGGCACCTTTCTGGGTCAATCTGGTCATCGGGGCTGCAATAAATGAAGACCCCTCCACGAGCTGCCAATAATAACCTACTAATCCCAGGAAACTCCGGATCTCTGTAGCTGATGTTGGTCTAGGCCAGTTCTTGACTGCCTCAATCTTTGCTGGATCAACATGAATACCCTCTGCCGTCACAACATGACCCAGGAATGCAACTGAACTCAACCAGAATTCACACTTTGAAAATTTTGCATATAGTTGACTATTTTTTTTTTTCAGAGTCTGAAGAGCCATTCTGAGATGCTATGTTGCGCATGCTCTTCCTGACTGCGGGAGTATATCAGTATATCATCAATCCGCGGTAGTGGATAATTATTCTTGATTGTAACCTTGTTCAATTGTCGGTAATCAATGCACATTCTCATTGAACCATCTTTCTTCTTTACAAATAATACCGGCGCGCCCCACGGTGAAACACTGGGCCTAATGAAACTCTTTTCAAGTAAATCTTGCGACTGCTCGATCAACTCCTTCAACTCTGGCGGGGCAAATTCGGCAAAGCTAAGATCACCGTCTTGGCATGATAATCCTAGATAGCGTGATATTGAGAAAGCCAGTCCGTCCCCAATATGACATCAAAATCGACCATATCTAAAAGCAATAAGTCAACACAGTTCTCAAGACCCCCAATCACCACAATGCAAGAGTGATAAACTCGATCGACCGCGATAGATTCGACCACCAGTGTGGACACATAAATAGGAACACTCAGGGAATCACTAGGCAGAACCAAGTACGGTGCAAAATAAGATGACAGATACGAATACGTAGACCCAGGTCAAATAACGTTGAAGCTTTTCTATCACAAACCAGAATATTACCTGTAATGTTTGCATCTGAAGGCTCAGCCTCTTTCCTGGCTGCTGGTTGGCCTACACCTCTGGCGGTCTGAGCTCCACCTCTATGACCTCTACCTCTACCTCTACGACCTCTGCCCCCACCTCTAGCTGGCTGGACGGGCTGTTGAACACCTGGTGCCTGAATCATAGCACGAGAACTCTGATGCTGAGAGCTGCTTGAAGCTCGAGGGCAATACTTGACAATATGCCTCAGGTCACCACAAGCATGGAAAGACCTCGAATGTTGCAGTTGAGCGCCCCTCAACCTCAAGGAAGCCCTCCTAAGATGACCATACTTGCCACATTCATAACATCCACGCGAATTTCGTGGCTGGGGAAACTGAGACTGGCCCTGTGGACCTGAATGACCACCTAAAGTACTATGAGTGACCTGGAGAGCTGACTGAAAGGGCCTAGGAGGATGGCCTCTACCATAGGAATTTCTACCTCTAGATGAGGTACCGCTGAATCTGCCTACATGATGGGGCCTCTTATCCGACCCTTGACCGCCTTTCTGAAAAATGATCTCTCTCCCGGCCTGAGCCACTATACCTTGCTGACCTGCCACAGCTAGCTAAACCACTGGAGCTTGAACTTGGGGAATTACCTGCTCCGGAGTGCGGGTAACAGGAGTTTGAACCCCTCATCCATCCTGAGAAGTGGCTAGTGCTACTGGAAGAAAACCCACTCGGACGACACTCTCCATGAAGCTTAATAATCGGACTAGAGCGTCCTGAAGGACTAGGGTGGCAATGAACCCCTTTGGGACCTGAGCTGGGCCCACCGGGACTGCTGGGGCTGGAACCTCCTCCTTCAAATCAACCTGAGGCTCTGCCACTAGAGCTGCTGCTGGGGGCTTGGACTGCTACGCGGTAGAAGAGGAAGCACGTGTTCTCGCCATCTGCGGAGGAACAGAATAGAAATTTAATCGATACTTGAAAAATAGAACCGCACGACAAGAAAGAACAAATGTTAAACTTTCCTAACTCTGTAGCCTCTGGGGGATAAATATAGACGTCTCCGTACCGAACCCTCAGACTCTACCGAGTTTGTCCGTGAGTTGTGAGACCTATGTAACCTAGTGCTCTAACACCAACTTCCTACGACCCAGATTTCTCACCATCAGGAGTCATGATGGCGCCTACTAGTGGGAGCTAGGCAAGCCAACTCTTACTTATCTTTATATTATTATTTTTTTCTTTTAAAAATTTAAGAATAATAATGTAAATGCAGCGGAATAAATTAAATAAGTGGAAGACTTAATAGATAATGCTAGATGCAACACTGTAATGGAAACACAAACCTCTACCCAAGAACTGGTGTCACACTACTCAAGAACGTCTCGAGAATACTAAATACAAGGTTTGAATGAAACATAAAATGGTGTGCCACGGTACAACGATAACAAACTGAACAAACTAGAAAGGACTCCGGGCCTGCGGACGTCAGTAAAGCTACCTCGAATGTCCCTGGACTGGAACTCGCTCCCAAAATGCTACTACTACTCAAATGCTGCTCCAACACCTAGATCTGTGCAAAAAGATGCACAGAGTGTAGTATCAGCACAACCGACCCCATGTGCTGGTAAGTGTCTGGCCTAACCCTAGCAAAGTAGTGACGAGGCTAGACCAGACTACCAAACAAACCTGTGCAGTTCACACACATATATATATATATATATATATATATATATATATATATATATATATATATACGCAATAGAAGAAAATACAGAAATTTAACAAGTCAAGAGGGAGGGGAGCATGCTGTAGGGGCTGTAGTAGTTTAGAATACAAGGTCAATAAATAAGGAATGAAATGGTACAACTACAAAATCAACGAGAGTAATAAATCAACCATGGCACATAATGTTCCTTCGTGCATTAATAATCAAACATGGCACATAATGTTCCTTCGTGCATTAATAATCAAAACATGGCACGGAATGTCCCTTCGTGCATTAATAATCAAAACATGGCACGAAATGTTCCTTCGTGCAATAATAATCAAAACATGGCACGGAATGTTTCTTCGTGCAATAATAATCTAAACATGGCACGGAATGATCCTTCGTGCAAATATAGTCAAAACATGGCACAGAATGTTCCTTCATGCAATAATAATCACAACATGGCACGGAATGTTCCTTCGTGCAATAATAATCAAAACATGGCACGGAATGTTCCTTCGTGCAATAATAATCAAAACATGGCACGGAATGTTCCTTCGTGCAATAATAATCAAAAGATGGCACGGAATGATCCTTCGTGCAAATATAGTCAAAACATGACACGGAATGATCCTTCGTGCAAATATAATCAAAACATGGCACGGAATGTTCCTTCGTGCAATAATAATCACAACATGGTATGGAATGTTCCTTCGTGCAATAATAATCAAAACATGGCACGGAATGACCCTGCGTGCATAAATATTCAAACATGGCACGGAATGACCCTTCGTGCATAATCACTCTTCCTCACCCAAACAACAATCACAACCAAACGGGGCAAGGGGATAGACAAACAACATTAAGTATCCCGGCAAGGGAGAACAAAACAAAAAAACTAAATCCCGGCAAGGGAGCAACAACAATATGTTCAAACATCCCGGCAAGGGAGATAATCAATATACTCAAAATATCCTGGCAAGGGAATAATCACATCTCTTTTTATTACGTTCATTTCTTACTTTATAATCAAGTCAAAAATCGAGCCAACACTCCAAGGAGTTTACAAATCATATTTTCTTCTCATTCTCTTCATATCATGTAGAAACCATCAATTAACAAGGAAGTGTCACTACTGAATCCCAAATAAGCACAAATAAGGACTCACGATCATGCTAGACACCGGTGTATAGATACTCGTCACCATGCCTATACACCGTACTCCATATTTAGCAATTAGCAAATAATACTCTAATCCTATTCCCTCAAGCCAAAGTTAGATCAAACACTTACCTCAAAGGTTTATGGCCAACTCAATCCTTAAGCAACGCCTTTCCTTTCAAATTTGGCTCCAATTTAATCGTATCTATACACAATTGATTTAGTATCATCAATAATACTTAAAAAAACCAATCCAAATGGCTAAATATAGTTTCTAAAACATTCTGCCCAAAAATCTAAGAATCGACCCCGGGCCCGCTTGGTCAGAACACGAGGTTCGAACCAAATTCCGACATGAATTCGACCTCCAAATACACAAATCAAAATTTCAATTTTCTAGGCCTAAACCTTCGAATTTCATCCCAAAACAATTAATCTAGTCAGGATATTCAATGGTAAGCCCATATTATTGACCAACAATGACCAGAAGTGACTTATCTCTAGTTTTCACATGAATTCTCACTCAACAATCACCCCAAAAATGAAATTGAAGACTAGGGTATAGAACCTTACCCCTTTTATGAAGAACTTGCGGGGTTTCTTGTTGGATTTCAAGGATTGGACAAGATTTTTGATGAACAAGGAACTTGAGCTTCTTCCTCTCTCTAGAATTGCTCTTCCCTCTCTCTAAAAGCTCCAGAATATCCCAAAATAACAAACTCCAATCGAGTTAAATGAAATGGGGTTCGGGTCTTAAAAACTCATTTTTGAACTAACGCGCCGCGTGGGGCACCGCGGGATACAGGGAGGCTGTGCAAAATGTTTCTGGAAATGAAATTTCGGACCATTCTGGAATTGCTACCGTCACGGCACGCCGGGCGCCGCGGTAGTGCAAACTTTTGCGCTGCTTTGGTAATCTGGTCATAACTTCTTGTAGAAGTGTCCAGATGACGAACGGTTTGAAGCGTTAGAAAGTAGATTCGAAAATCTTTTATTTAATATATTGATCATCACATAAATCTTTATATATATTCAGCTATTCTTGTCCAAAGTTTGGTCTTGTGCGTGCTCATTCGGAACTTTCGTCTAAAATGGAAATTTCAACTTGGGTTGGACATAGGTCTCTCCTTAGACCCCAAATCACTTATAATATACCTCGTACACTTATTATCATATCCAATTGATATCTATCATATTAGTAGTCCTTGTTTGCAGACAAAATAATATAACTAACGCACGTCAATTTTATTAATAACGGTTAAGTACTTCAAATATTTTTCGAGGTGTTACATTCTCCCCCACTTAGGATCACTCGTCCTCGAATGAGAAGTAGATTCTGCTTCCAAACCCATACCATAATTTACTCTTTTCTCGTACACCTCTAGCCCCCAAAATTTCACTAAGTCCCAAATTTTTCAAAAATTTCGGCAGAGTCTCCTTTGTAATTTGGCATATCCACCTGTCAGAGAATCACCAATACCATCCTAACAACACATCCACAGCTTGACAAAGCATCACAATGTTTATCAATAACATTAATCTCAATATTACATGCATTGCACCTATTTGAATTGTAAAACATAAAAAAAAAACCTTTCGATCCACCATTATTGGGCTATTCAACCAAGTAAGAACATTTTCTTTCCTTAACGTTTTCGACCTTCCATGTGGGCTCCTCGACTCATAGATTTCGTCCTAATACATTTGCAGAAGCGATCTCAACTCCCAGAATTATCTAACTGGTATGACAAATAGATTTCTCTCATAAGCCAATGTTTGGGTCGTCACACTATTATTGTCAAGAATGTTTTTCTCTTGATTTTTATGGCTTCTCAAACCTTATTTTTCCCTTCAAAAATGGAAGACGAAAAATGTGGAAGAATTAAGAGTTTTGCTACTACAATGGAATGTCTTCAATTCTAAATCAAGACTAAGTCTTTTTATATAAAAGTTGAATCTATTTAAAAATATATCTCATTTTAAATGGAATGAATATGAGAAACTTTCATTATTAACTTTATAAAAGTTTTCCATTGAAAAATATATCTCATTCTAAATGGAATGAATATGACAAACTTTCATTATTAACTTTATAAAAGTTTTCAATTGAAAAATATATCCTATTCTAAATGGAATGAATATGATAAACTTCTTTTATTAACTTTATAAAAGTTTTTCATTGAAAAATACATCTCATTCTAAATGGGATGAATCTTTCAATGTCTTGAGGAGTTTGAATTGAATTCTTCTGTAGGAATTCCTTCATGGAATTCCATGTCCAATGAAAATTGGATCAAGTGTTCTTCATTAATATTGTATATATATATACACCTTATATACACTCATATATATATATATATATATATATATATATATATATATATATATATATATATATATATAAAAAGAGATA
>MU668574.1:4550-54753 GCA_026770625.1 Nicotiana glauca
AATTGCTAAACTACCCATTTATATACCAAAATTACCCCTGTATTTGTACCCTTAAGCCAATGTTCTTTACCCAGAATACCCCTGAAATTCCCTACAATTACTGCCCGTATTTATAACATTTCCAAAACTGCCCCTTGTACTATTTCAGAATTACATCCTAGTTTCAATCAAATTTCAGCAATTAAATTCTAAGTGAAATTTAAATAGCTATATCCAAATGACTCGATCAATCACAGTTAAAACCCTCTCCCAAATCATATTAAGCTAATCAATTAATCAAAAATAGGAAAATATTAAAACAATTATTAAGGAAACTAATTAATACTAACTATTTATAACCAACTAAAGTCAATTAAACAATTAATGATTTTTTCTTCTAAGAAATAGTGCTTATCAGTACAAATTATCAGAAAAAAAATAAAAATAAATAAAAAAAATCCAAATTTACTAAAATTTATCAAATCAGATCCAAAAATTCATTATTAATACTAATTAGAAACTAAAAAAAATGTTATCCAAATAACCCTAATAATGAAACACAAATAGAATCAAAAATAAAAACTAATTTGCATGCAAAAATAGAAGAGAGAAAAAAAAAGAACTTAGCTTCTAGATTCCTTTTCTTTTGTTTTGCTTCTCTCTTTTTTTTACTGGATGATCCTTTATGCCTCAGGAAAAATAGGTTCAGCCTTTTCTTGAAATTTTGTTCACTGGTAAAGCTTCGAGCCGATTCGAGCCATTCTAATGACTTTTGGGGCTTAATATTTTCAAAAATGAGTAGAGGATGGCCAAGAGAAGGTTTGGTGTGACTCTGGTTTAATTTGGACGAAGTAGTGTTCGCCGGAATTAGGGTTCCGGCGACACAACTTCAACCATTCGAGAGGTTAGGGAGATATTTGGAGGAAAAAGACTAGAGGGGTGGATTCAGGGGTCTAAGGCGGTCTGGTGGTGTTCTTTTGGAACTGATTGGTATAACTATTGCTTCCCACCGGTAGGGTTCCGGCGAGGGCGGCGGGTTAATTGGAGAGAAGAGGCGGCTCAGGGATAGATGAGAAGGAAGAAGAATGAAATTTAGGGTTTGATTTATGTTTTGGTATATTAAAAAGCCTCCGTTAAAGCACAACCGCTGGATCAAAACAAACTAACGGCTGAGATTGATTGACGCTTACACGACGTCGTTTGGTTTAATGAGAGATTAATCCGTGGTCATTGGATCAATTTAATTGAACGACCCAGATCTCCCTGGCTTCTTGACGGCGTCGTTTCGTTAATTCCAGGACTGGACCGGGTGATGCTATTTATTTGGGCCTGGGGCGGGTGATTTCTGATTTGGTTTGGGTTTGGGAGTGTCTTGCCCAAAAATTCTTTATTCTTTGGTTCTTCTTATTATTTCCTTGGCCTTTTGTATATTTATTTTATATTTTTTTTTATGATTTTGTTTTCACTTTATATATATATTTTTTTGTACTTTGTATTATTTTTCTGATTGTATTTCTATTTTTATGGTAATTTCAATTAAAGTGCAAAAATGTTAATTTTCCTTTTGATTTTTCTTTAAAATGAATTAATACTAAATTTGTAAAATTAAACCCCCTAATGTATGTGTATATTTTTGTATTTTTATATTTATTTTTTAATATGAATTAGAATGTCACAATTAATACCAATTTCAATAAAAATCCATTAAAAAATGATAAAATAATAAAGAAATCATTTTATTTGAATCTTTTGGAATAAAATTGCTTAGGGCAAAAATCACGTGCTCACAATGATTTCAGTCATTATTTATCATTATTAATCACTGGGTTGGAGTACTCACATTACTCCCTGCACCATGTGTGCAGATTCCGGCATAGCAGAGTCCGCAACTGAGCGCTGATTCCTTCCAGACCAGGCAACGATTTGGAGTTACGAGGTAGTCGTTGACGACCATAGCCCCTTGTCCCTTTTATCCTCTATCATTTATATTTTCTTTAGACGATTGTATCGAATTTCATACTTTGTAGACTTATAGAAAACACTGTAGTAGCTCATGACTTGTGACACCCTGATTTAGGCTGTGTCGGGATGGTTTTCTCTGGTTATTATCGTTGTTTCCGTATTTATGGCTATCTTAAACATATTTTAGATTTGTTAATGTTAATTAATTGTTTAAAAAGAGGAGTTTGCGTTTTTCTGGCTGGCCTTGTATTCATGAGAGGCGCCATCACGGTCGGGTTCGGGAATTGGGTTGACATATATACATTAGAACAATAAATAGATGTTAAGTGGGCAAGTCCTTCAACGCGCTAAATCTGAAGTAGAAATGCATTTTGGAGAAAAATGATCCTTGGATAGTTTGAGTACATCATAAGTTAAAAATGTGGAGGGCACTGCATTCAGAAGAATAATGGAGACAAAAATGAAGCAATTACGTAAAATAGAAAATCAACTATGAACCAAGAAAGATTCAGACACAAACTTTAGTACCAGATCAATTTTTTAAAGGACCGAACCAATGTGGTGTGGGAGTACACAAAACCACCAAATAGAACTGGAAAAGAAAAAGAAGAAAAAAAAAGTGAAGGAAAGGAAGCCACAAATAATCTGTAAGGTAAAAGAAACTACTTAAAAGATTCCAATTGAACTTTGATCATATGGAAGTTCCACGAAAGAAGAAAAAAGCTTACTTCAGCAGAGACTCCAATAACAAAGGTCATCAGCAAAAAGAGTCATCAGCTCCAAGCAAAGCAAGAGAAATAAGCCTATGATATTAGCCAAATAAGTTACAAATATGGCGGGAAAACTCCATAAAATACAGTTGCACTAACTATTTGCGGAGAAAATACCATATCGCAAAGCAAAAAGTCACATACTTGTAAAAATAGCTAGGCCAAATTCCAAATTGGTAACAGAGTGGAGTGACAGAGGAAATTATATGCAAATAAACCTTCCCTTTCACCAATCATTATGCAGAACACATTGCCAATTACTACTTCACTTACAAAAAAATGTACTACGAAAATAAACTGATAATTATGGACTTCAAAAAATTTTCCTCGTCAGACAGAAAAAAGAATTCAATTCCCAGTTGCATCGTAGGAAAGACCAACTCCTGCAAGTCAAAGAATCAATGATCCCTAGTTCATGAACAATGTACTTATTTAAAAATCACATGATTGATAAAAATGAACCAGATTGGATAGCTTACCATCTCATTATCATCATAGCCGAGTATTTTGCATGATTTTTGTTTTTTATCATTCATGATCACTATATCTCCTTGGAAAATCTGAGCACTCCTTCCTCTCGTTTAGTTATCTTTACTTGTAAAATAGACCAGATTAATAGGCTATCTAGTTATTAAAATATTATACAAACAAGAGCAGAAGACTGATAGTAGCAACTCCTAGTAGAACTTTATGACAATAAGGCAAAAGCAGGTAACCGAGATAACATCACATCCAACAAGCTATATTTTTGGACAGAGTAGAAAGAATTTCAAATATTTTAGTAGGTGCAAGATTTGATATCTTTGGATTGTAATATAATAGTGTGCAACCATCTTATTTTACCAAGGATGTGCAAGTAGGTATCAACAATGAAACTGCATATAAAGAGGAATTAGAGTAGTGGTAAAAGATTTAGCAATAACCTTAGAGAACATGCATATGTTGGAAGTGCTAATTCAAACTGCAAACAATTTAAAAGTGCTTGACTTTATTTGCTAGACCTGCATAGAACACCAATTGAGGCTACAATTCAGAAACGACAAGGCCATATGTATCGAAAAGTCAAGCCCACACGCTTTTTGGACAGATTATTGCGTTTTATTTTGATAAAGGTGAGTATTATATTTTATATAGCAGAACATTTGTACTGCAAAAATCTCCTTATACTTGTTGCAAATATTATATTTGTTATACTATCAGTCTAAAAGTCAATCTCTTACAATGGGAAGCAAAGCTAATTGTAGAAAATACAGTAATTACCTATCCATCAGATCATTACATTCATTCTAACCAATAATCAGATAGAATGTAATACAAAGTAAATACATATAGCTCCAGAGTGGACTCACCCTCGGCATATTTTCCCAATGAGAGGAAGCGAGTGAGCAGAAATCCTTTAGATAGAACACTCTTTACTAAGATAAAGATGGACATTTTGAAATTTATCATGCTAAGAATGTGAAAGTACATAAAAAGGAAAGTTGTACAAACTCCAAAACGAAGGAACCTTGGTAAAGGAATACTACTCATCATTGTGATGTTAATGGAGATGTAGGACATTATAACCAAAGAATATATCTCCAGGTAAGATTTGCCTTATCACTTGCTCTCAGCAGTCAGCATCAATAGATCTGTACTGAAATGTCTATTAAGTCAAAGAAACAATAGCCTCAGAGCGAAAAAAATAGATATAATTGATAAATGGTACTCCCCTCGTTTCAATTTATGTGAACCTATTTCCTTTTTAGTCCGTGCAAAAAAGAATGACCCATTTCCTTATTTGGAAACAATTTACCTTTATGCAATGATTTATAGCCACACAAAATAAAGGTGTCTCATTTTACACCACAAGATCAAAAGTCTTCTCTCTTTTCTTAAACTCCGTGCCCAGTCAAATGGGTTCACATAAATTGAAACGGAGGGAGTACCTAATCAGGGAAAAAAAGTATATATGACAAATAGTAGATGTATTAGAGAAGTCTATGCATCATACTTTATCCAAAAGTGAAAAGAGAAAGAACTGAGAACTTTACAGACCATCTAATATAAAGGCAAATCATAAAGCTGCAAATGCATCAATTGCTTGCACTACATCTGAAATTCACACTTACAGTTAATTATTCAAGCTCCTACTCAAATACTAATACTTCTCCTTGTACCAGAAAAATAACGAACTATAGAGGAAAAAAAATGAGAACATGATCTTTCAACCAGGGAGCATAAGATAAAGCAGTGATAGGCTGGTCCCCTACTTATGCCTAAGAACTATTATAAAAAAAAACTTCTTAATGATTAAAAATGCAGTGAAGAAACAATAGAAAAAATAATAAAAAGACTATTTTAACACACCAGCAAAACCAAAACCATTACGAAGCGAAAAGTTGCAATTAGCATATATCCAGCTGGAAAAGAAAAAGAGAAGCTTTTTGTCAATATTCTAAGACATCACATCGAGTGCATATGTTACTCTTCTATGAATTAAATACCTGAAAACATAAATGGCACGTCATAATACTGACAACTTAGGAACTGGTAGAAACAGAAAGAAAAAAGAACTAATTTTCTAGTTGTGTCACGCTTTTACATAAAAAATTTCCACATTCATAAACTTTTATTTACAGATTCAAATTATTATGTTTCTTGACTCCTTCAGAATCCAATTGCTATGGTATCAATACATGAAACAATAAGTTTCATAACACAAGTGGACCTTCTATAGATAACATAATCTGATCGTTTAGTAACTCTATACTTCTTTTTATTTTTTTGGACAAGGTAAGATAAAGTAAACTGCCATAAATTTTTATGAGGGTTGTAAGAAATTCGTAAAGGATAAATAATTTAGTATTGTCTTTCAATCACTCTCGCTATATCTTCTTCCGGCTAATGTAAAGTAAAATGCGACCATCAAGGCGTGAAGTTGTGTAGAGTCGTAGAGAGGATATTTTCTCAGTTGAATAGACGCATATCAACTTATAACCTTGTTCTGTGTCTCGAGTTTCAGCCTACTATCCTCATATGTTCTGCCAAAAATATAACTACATGTTCAATCACTTATTAGTAAACTCATGTCTAGAACCTTCTAGGGAAAAAGAATATTTTTTTTTTCGTTAAACAATTGTGATCCCAAAGAAGAAACTAAATCCATATTCAAGATTTAATTTTTTTAAGAAAGCGAAAATCTTTCTTTGAAATTTGAAATCAAAATAAAACCAAAAGAATGTATTCCCTTACCTTGAATATTGCTTGAGATAGAGAGAACGAAGAAGCTGTTGTTGGAAAAACAGAGTGAACAGCTTATTCAAATTAGAAAAGTAAAATCACATACCCAAATCAGAAGAACATGTTGCATGTGATATAGAAACCTTAAATCACATATCATCCAAGGTTTGTTAAGCCAAGATACGGGTTTGATTGTCGCTATGCCCAAATAATTTCATATCCCAGAATATCATCACTACTTCCACCTTTAAAACCAATTTCAAACATGCATTTAGTGAATCAAACAAAAAATGACCCAAGCTCAAGATGTTCATAATTTTATTTTGAAAAAACAGAGGAAATACCGAAACGCGAAGGATATATCCATTTTCCTACTTTTCAATAACCAGTGAATGTCACTATTGAAACTCAACGAGTATCAAAAGCAAAAACATAAAATATAAAAGGAAATCGAGAAAATGATCAAAATGATCCTTCATGTATATGAGTTGGTTTATTTTAATCCTTAATATATGCACCATAACAGAGATGGTCCTTAATGTATAAAAAAAGTGTATCATTTTGATCTTCCACCCTAAAACTAACAGTAAAAGCTGAAAGATCCGTTAAGCTTAACCAACCCCTACAGTAC
Source organism: Nicotiana glauca (assembly GCA_026770625.1). Taxonomy (NCBI): domain Eukaryota; kingdom Viridiplantae; phylum Streptophyta; class Magnoliopsida; order Solanales; family Solanaceae; genus Nicotiana; species Nicotiana glauca. The sequence continues at coordinate 11,115 of MU668574.1, forward strand.
CAGGTTCATCCATGGATAGCCACAACTATTGCATCTTTCTGTCAATTTACCACCACTTCACTTCTGCTGCAAATATTCACTTTCTCCAACCCAAAGCACTATCTCTCTCCACCAATCAATCGCCCTCCACCATAACAGCTAACCATTCTTCTACCCGTCACCTTCTCCGTCAACTCCAAGCATCATGTCTATTAGAATGACCAACCATAACCAAGAAATGCACTGCTCCTTACCACCAAAAACATCAATTTCTTTTCGTCGCATATCTATCGTTTGACAACGAAATCACAGAAAGAATTTCTCCATAAAATTGACCATCTTCACCAGGCTCCTTCGAATTTACGGGCTCTGCGATCTCAGATGCCAGCTTCGCTGGACGAGTATCTTGATTCCGCCAATAAAGTGCTTTTGATAATTGAATTTTATAACAAATGGTAGAAGCAAAAGCTAATTTTTTGATCGACCTGTTTATTATTTTTTCTTTCATTCGACTTCAAGAAAAACAAATTTATAACTAATGTACTTGAAAGTGATCTAATATATTACTATTTACCAGCAAAGATTATCTTTGAGACCCAAGACGACCAAAAAAAGAATGAAACAAGAAAGAGAAAGAAAAATTTTAAACCCTTATGGTAAGAAGTTAAAAATCAGCTAACAAGCTTTGGAAAGGAAATTAATGGCAAACTTTAGAACGCATCCAAATCTACGAAACCTTCTGATTTTGCTGCTTAGTGGAGGTTTATCTATTGATGGCTCATGTTTCACGGGTTACGTTGAGACTCATTTGCCCGAGAGGAGAGCTTGGAACTTTTTTGGAAGGTTAACCTTAATGGAACTTTTGACAGATTTGTTAGATTTTAGGGTTAAGGACCAAAATGATAAATTTACTCGATACATTAAGGACCATATATGTTAGGGTGTATATTTTAAGGACCAAAATAAATCAAACCCTATACATGAAGGACCATTTTGATCATTTTCTCAAAGAAAATCAGAAGAAATCAGTGAATAAAAAAGAAAGCGACCAAACCCACCAGTGAAAGAAGTAGACCCGGAGGAAGAAGCATAGAGGGAGAGTGAGAAACAAACTAAAATTTGCTTACAAAATTCACAAAGAAGAGACTGTTATGATAAATATGTGGATGTCTACTCTTCTTCCATGATATTCATCTCAAATGCTTAATGACATATTTAATGATATATTTTGTATGTTTAATAACATATTCCATGATATATTTTCTTCACTTTTTATGCATATATAAAGACCTTGTAATAGATAGGAAAATACACACAATTGAAAGAAGAAAATCTATTCCTTCTCTCTATCTCTATTTCTTGTTCATGTTTTACAAAATTACTTTTATTTCTTGTTCATGTTACTAAATTATTTTTATTTTATAACATGTTATCAGCACGAGTCTCTAACCAATTGTATTTATATCTACAAAAAATTTCCTACATCCGGAAGGATTGCAATTAGAAGCCATACATATCATCTCATGTTTAGATGTAAAAAGAAAACTACATATGGTAAGTAATAAAACGTAAGAAGGTATGATTATCTTATACTCGCCATTCCTTTAATATCACATATGCACACAACTTCGTACTACACGTGTATTACATAAGCACATATTAATATTACATCTTTTATATCACATGAATGGATTGAAATTTTTGAAGTTCTAAATGTAAAAATCATAGTAGCAGTTAATTGTTGATATAATGCATGTCATGGTAACCAAGGATATGTTATATAAGTTATCTTATGCATATTTGTGCGTTAACTATCTTCAATCTGTCTTGTCGCTTTTAATATTTTCTTTCACTTGGATGGATATTTTTTCCTTTTGGATTTTTGCCCTTGCATATAGTAAAAAAAGGAATAAAAAAAATTTGTTCATACTGATTAGAAGCATAAATCATCTTGAAGAAAACAAGAAATACTTTACATCTTTATCTAGGTTGATTAATTACTTTTTCGAAATTTGAAAAACAAACCAACTAATGAGAAAGTATACTTCATAATTTATGATTGTATCATTTGAAAGCAAACAGTGATTAGTATGACTACTAGAAGATGTATTTTTAAGTATCCATGACCTACTTGATGCTTGCTACTGACTTACCATTTTTAAATATTTTATATGAATGATGCATAAGCTGCAACTGATAAGTTATTACCTATAGTGTCACTTTTCAGGTAATATAAATGCTGAATTTATGTATTAGTATTGTATATGTGTTGTTACCTATATATTGTACTTTTGATAAATTTATTCACTAAGTGCTTGGTTGAATTAATTGAAGGAAAGTCATGGCGTTAAATCAAATCCAATAGGTAGGGTATACCCCCAAAACAATAATATTTTTTAGAGATGCTCAATAAATATTATGACAATGATTTTCTGATCCATTTAAACTCTAATAAAAATTTAAAAAAAAAATGTTCAGGCTACAAATGGTTGTATTTCATATAGATGCTACAAATAATTGATAAAGCTTTACGCTGATTTGAGATTTGTACACTTATTTAAGAAAATAAATTTAATTTGTTAAGTTGCAAATTAGTTGTGTACAACGTTATTGGCATGTAATTAAAATTAAGGCTTGAGAATGAATCTCAATATTGTTTAACCTATTATGCCATTTATTGAGGGTAAGACATTGGTATCAATTCATGATGCTCCATAATGATAAGAGTTGGGTTTGAGTTCCAATTTATTATGACCTAACATGTCTTTATATTGGTGAGACATTGGGTTTGAGTCCCAATGTACCATATTGATGATATAATGCTGACTAAAGAAAAATAATATATTTTTGATGAAAAGGCATGAAGATTGTCCCACTTGATTAGCTCAATTCTTGAAGTGAATATGGTAGTAGTGCATAATAAGTCTAAATGAATACAAGTGGTTGAACAATGAACATGAGCATTCCAAATAATAATAACCATCACAATGATTATAAAAGGAGAACAACAAGGGTTCTCAAAATAGTCCTTCAAAATGTGAAGGCAATGTTTACCATCAAATTGGTATGAAAATAATAAAGCACGTCGCTAATTATGATCCATTCCTTGAAGAGAATGTGACTTGTGATAAGCATTGAGAATGCAGACCCATTCCTAAAGGTGATTGTGGCAATATGTGATAAAGCAATAAAGACATGCAATTCATGATTAGATGAATATCACACAACTCACCTCTAAGGGAGGTTTAGTAAAATAAAGAGAATAAATATTATTTTGTGGTTACATGAATATGTCATTGGTCACGTACATGTGGTACACCAAAAATTATTTTGTCATACCTTAGAAAGTTATTAAAGGCAAAATTAAATCAAGAAATGATTTTGCTTATGATGATTTTGACCACGATAATTTATTATGATATAATTTTCTCAGTGAAGGAGATATTTACCATATGAATGGTATGATAAAAGATCTTGTAGTACAAAAGTTGTTAAGAGCTCTGAAAAAACTAATTTGTTACTATCCGGGTGAATACAATTATTCATGACATTGATATTGTAAAGTCTCAAAAGAAACTTTTTGAGTTTCAAATGTATAAATCAAAGTGGTTGGCATATTGAGACTATAAATGAGAGGAAGATTGAATATCTTCATATTTCTATAATCATACCGGGTAAATATGAAAGGTTACCCGTCTTTTTTCTATTTGTACTACACAAATATAAGCATGATGCTGGAATCATATGCCACAAGTAAATTAGAGGTTTACTAAAATAAATATTAGTTGGAGTGACCGGCTGACCATCCCGGTTCAATTATGATGTGAAAAAATAATTGAGAATTACATTGGCATATATCGAAGAATAAAAGATTCTTCAAGAATTCTCTTGTGCCGCTTATTCTCATGATATACCAGTTAAGGTTGGGATTGAATCCCTTGATTTCTGGAACGAATAAAAGGTGATAAATATATGGGCACAGTCACCTGCCATGTGGACCGTTTATTATTAAATGATTTTAATAGATGCATCTATTCTATGGTCACATGTGCATTTGTTATCAACTTGCAGTTTGGCTTTTGCAAGATTGCTTGCTCAAATTATTAGAGCACAGTTTCAGAATATAAATTATGATGATTTATCTTGATAAACTGGTTTAAATTCGAGTTGGTTTAGCAGAAATTATATGCCTCTAATTATAGCTAAATCATTAGTTATGAGAACAAAACTCCCAAAAACGAAATTTGGTATGAGATGTATTATTTAATATAATGCAGCACTTATACACATCTAGGCAAGTTATGAAAATTTCTCCCTATCAGAATCGGTTTAGGGTCAGGAACCAAATAATTTCTATATAAAAATATAGATATGCTATATGATTTAATTATGCCACCACAATACACGGAGATGAGTTCCCAAAGAAGGTTAGGAAATGTGTTGGTGATCCCAACATTAGGGGGAGAAAATGGGCAGCTGAGAAAGTGATACGTGAAATGAATTATTATGAATACATATAGATGCTCGTACAAGAAAATACGAACTTGAAGTTCAAGTGATAATTCATTTACAAATTATTGCCAGACGCATTTGCTGACCGAAAGCTAAATGTCATATTTCAGCTGCTAATGCTCCAAAAAGAATAAAGTCCATGAGGGACAGAGTCTATGGCACGCATGAAACGTAACAGACCAATCGGCTTCAAAGATAAAACTCCTTGAAGAAGGAGAGGGACAAATGTTCAAGATAGTCATAATAACGAGGCAAATGCTCTAGAAGAGCACCATGACATAACACTTCGTAAGACCTCATGTGAGAGGCTCAGGTACCTGAAAATAATGAGATAAAGAGATCTCAATAAGTTATGTCTTTATTGTGTAATAACTGAACTGATATAAAATGATCGTCGACGATGTTGTTAACATAATGTAGCGCTCAATATTATTAATATTGACGAGGATCTTGAGCTCAAATCTGTCATGAAATTTGAACAGATAAATGATTGGCCAAATAAAATACGCAATGAAAATTGACTTCACTTGAAAAATATGAAGTTGGGCGGATAGTCCCAACACCTGAAAGTATAAAGCCAATGGAGGTATAAATATGTTCTTGTGCAAAAAGTTCAAGTCAATAGACTTAAAGACGACTTGTGACACAAGAAAATTAGTAAATATCCTCACATTGATTATATGAAGACATGTTCTCTTATGGTGGATATAATCATTTCAGGTTTTAATCTGGCAATACATGAAACATATTAATATTTCCAAGAAATTTATTAAATAAAGCTTCAAAAAATCCTTATACGGATTGAAACAATCAAGGCGCATGTGGTATAATCGCCTGAGTGAGTACCTGTTGAAAGAAGGGTACAAGAATGATTCAATTTGTCCTTGTGTCTTTACAAAAGGATTTGGATCTAAATTTGCTATAATCGATGTGTATGTTGATGATTTAAATATCATTGGAACTCCTGGGTAGCTTCCTAAAGAAGTAGACTGTTTAAAAGAAAGAATTTGAAATGAAAGATATTGGAAAGATAAAATTTTGTCTTGGTCTACAGATTGAGTATATGAAAGATGAAATTTTTATCCATCAATCAGCATACACTGAAAAGATTTTAAAGCGATTTTATATGGATAAAGCAAATCCATTTAGTACCCCGATGGATGTAAGATCACTCTATATAAATAAAGATCCATTCCAACCTCATGAAAATAATGAAGAACTTCTTGGTCTTGAAGTACCATATCTTAGTGCAATTGATGCACTAATGTATCTTGCTAACACTACAAGGCGTGACATAACATTTTCAGTTAATGTATCAAACATATATTGTGTTATCTAAATGGGACTACCAATGTGAGCTTATTTTATGGCAATGATTGCAATCCCGATCTTGTTGTTTATGCCAATGCGTGGTATTTATCTGACACACACAAGGCTTGATCACAAACATGCTATGTGCTTACATGTGGAGACATTGCCATATCTTGGCGATTGACTAAGCAATCAATCGCGGCTACTTTATCTAATCATGCTGAGATAATTTCTATTCATGAAGAAAGTCAAGAAATAAGATATATAATACATCTTATTCGAGACAAATGTGGTTTGAAGTATTGCAAACTACCCATAATTTTGTATGAAGACAACACAGCATGCATAGCCCAATTGAATGAAGGATTCATAAAAGGAGCTAAGGTAAAGCACATTTCACCACTGTTATTTTTTATACATGATCTTCAAAAGAACAGTGATATCAATGTGCAATAGATTCGTTCAAGTGATAATATGGCTGATTTGTTCACCAAATCTCTACCGACGTTAACCTTCAAGAAACTAGTCTACAAGATTGGGATATGAATGATCAAGGATGTGAATTGATGCTCTCATCAGGGGAGTTAATACGCGTTGTACTCTTTTTTCCTTACAAGGTTTTGTCCCACTGGGTTTTCCTTGCAAGGTTTTTAACGAGGCAACCAAAAAGCATTTTTCTAAACATGTGTACTCTTTTTCCTTCACTAGAATTTTTTTCCATAGGATTTTTTCCTAGTAAGGTTTTAACGAGGCACATTATCTATGGACATCCAAGGGGGAGTGTTATGATAAATATCATATTAAGGTGGATGTCTACTCTTCTTCCATGATCTTCATCTCAAATGCTTAATGACATATTCAATGACATATTTTGCATGTTCAATGACATATTCCATGACATATTTTCTTCACTTTTTATGCATATATAAAGACCTTGTAATAGATAGGAAAATACACACAATTGAAAGAAGAAAATCTCTTCCTTCTCTCTATCTCTATTTCGTGTTTATGTTTTACAAAATTACTTTTATTTCTTGTTCATGTTACTAAATTACTTTTATTTTATAACAGAGACAAAGTTTACGGTGGATTTGTCCAATGTTAACACGTGGAATCACAGTCGAGTTGGAAATTTGCCCTCACTTTTGGTTTTATTTACACAAATGCCATTCGTCGTACCACCCCGCTTTCACTTATATTTATTATATAGTAGAATAAAAATGTAAGCATTTTTTGTGTAATAATTATCATATTTATGTATGTAAATAAATTTAACTGCTGGTTGTAGTAAATATAAGAATCTCGCACATATGACTTAATTGATGTCCGTTAAACAATAATAATTACAATATTTATATTTGTAAATAGATTTAATTGCTAGTTGTAGTATTCGATATGAAAATCTATCACATATGATTTAATTAATGTCCATTAGATGTTTAATTCTTTGAGGAATATATTTGTCTTCTCGGGTTCTACAATTTTATTTTGACTGATTAGACATGTAATGGAACTTCCACCAAGAATAATTAAGATACGGTATCCGATAGAGTGTGTCTTTAATTGTTCTTCTCATTAGCGACAATGATGATGAGAAGGCAATGGCATGTGAATCAAATAGTGATGGTGTAGGTAGGAATTTAACATTTCCTAAGTAGATACAAGAAGAGGTTATAGAGGAATTCTCTACTTCATTTGACAAGAGGAAAAGAAGTTTAATTGAGAGTGACGAGGTTGATGGTGATGGAATGTATTCCATCGGTCATGACAGTTCCCATAAAACGGGGATCATAAGATTCTATGATGATAAAGACGAAAGGAAGTTTTATTCTCAACTTTCTTCCAAGTATGATCCATAAAAGGTTAATGGAATTGGTGATATTTATTCGGATTCAGACAATGATTTGACTGACAAAAGTATGGAAATGCTAATAAAAAGAATTAAAGGTAAAATATTTTTCTTGGAAGAGTTCAGCATCCTTCTCTACCAAGAAAAACGTTTTACCTTTAATTCTTTTTATTAGCATTTTTATACTTTTGTCAGTCAAATCATTGTCTGAATCCGAAGAAATATCACCAATCCTATTAAGCTTGTACGAATTAGACTTGGAAGAAAGTTGAGAATAAAACTTCCTTTCGTCTTTGTTATCATAGAGTCTTATGATCCCCATTTTATGGGAAATGCCACTACCGACGAAAAACATTCCATCACCATCAATCATGTCACTATCAATTAAACTTTCTTTTCCTCTTGTAAAATGAAATAAAGAATTTCTCTATAACATCTTTTATCTACTTAGGAAATGTTAAATCCTACCTACACCATCACTATTTGGAACACATGCCATTGCATTCTCATCATCATTGTCGCTAATGAGAACAACAATTGATCAAAGACACACCCTATCAGGTACTGTATCCAAGTTATTCTCTGTATCCAAGTTCATCCCGAGGATAATGACCAAAGCCACTAGACGTTTTACGATACCAATGAAGCAAGATCATGAGCTATTCAATGAAACTCGTATTGTAAAGAAGAAGAAAGAGACTGATTCAGAAATGTGGGTCGAGGGTCGAGCCTCGATAATACATGTAAGTTTTTTACTTTTCATTAAGTATTTTGATTTACTTTTATATAAATTTTGAAATACTAATTCAATATAATTTTTCTTATAGGTTCGCTTCACAGCTGATGTGGGGGAATTCATACGCAGTCAGCTACCTAATGAGTCGGGCGAGGCAATCCAACTTTCGGACGAAGATGCTGAAAGAACACTCCTTGAGTACTTTATATACTTTGAACTAGACAATAGAACTAGTTTTCGAATGAGCTTGTAATAAGCGTTAACTTAGTTTTGTTAGCTTAATGTTTTTGTTCTATTGATCTTTATATTTTGTTGCTTTTTAGTGTTGTTGTTGTTGGCATAAAATGCTTGTTTAGGATATTTGGTATAAGCTGGCAGGTGGTGTAGTTGCCAAAACAGGCAGTTTCTGTCAAAAATATACCAAGAAAAGCGACCAACTTTGGTCTCTAGTTGGTCGCTTTTCACTTTAAAAAAATAATTTTCTGGGCAATAGCGACCAGTCTTGGTCGCTATTCTATTGAAAAAAAATAATTTCTGATATTTTGCGACCAACGTTGCTCGCTTATAGTTAAAAAAAATTAATTTTTGCCATTGGCGACCAATTTTGGTCGTCCATTTAAATAAAAATTATAAAAATTATTAATATAGCGACCAATTTTGGTCGCTTACTATGAGTAATAATAAATAAAAATAAAACGTAATTTACATCTGGAGACCAACTTTGGTCGCCAAATTTATAATATTAAAATATTTGAGCGATCAAGATTGGTCGCTATTTGCTTTACCCGAAAAATTTGGTCATTTTACCTGAGAGACCAAAGTTGGTCGCTAAACTTTGGTCCCTAAGGTAAAGGGACCAGCTTAATATCGACCAGGCGTGTTTGGTCGTTTTTTGGCCAATAGCGACCAACGTTGGTCGCTTTTTGTGGTCGCCAAATCCTGAATTTCTAGTAGTGGACAATTGCGACTAATTAAGATTATTAGAAGTAAAGTTTTCAAGATATAATTATGGATGCTCGTGGGGAACCTAGCATCTTCATCCATGAGTTTTAGTTGTTGACTATGAAATTTTTGTATATAATAGTTAGGGGGAGTTAGTTATTCTCAATCTTTTTGTATGTGTATGGACTTTACTTAAAATTTGTGACTACCTTCATGTTGTTTATTTGGTTCTCCAAATAATTTTTGAATTCTTTTGAATAATATGAGTTGACGGTAATACCTCTGCTAAGTCTCGTTGGTTCCTAAGATATTGTGATAGAAGAATTATTACAAATAGATACAACGAAAGTTTACTGAGCTTAATACTTTAATAATTTATATGATCCGAGCAAAGTTCATATGTAATAAAGTACGAGTCACTAGTCCTCGAATATATGCAGCAGCTATGCTATGTCCTCGTTACTGCCTTGATATTTCGCACTAATGAGCTTAAAACTATTTTTTTAAACGTTTTTGCGCCAGTACACAAGTAATCATAACTAATCAGCAATTGATATATTCAACTGAAAAATAGGATAGAATTATCTGTGTTACCTCACTGTTTGTATTCAATCGAATTTCCAGCCATTAATTAGAGCACTATTGGTTATACTTTAATCAGCAAATAGCACCAAAACCTAACTACTTCAAGTATGTACTGGGCTTTTCCATGCACGAACTATCACCATTTAGTATTCTTCAGTTTGGGTGGATGGAGATGTTGTTCTTAATAATAATTTGAAATTATGATTCATGGACTGGTATGAAGTTAGGTTCTTTTTATGAATTACACCCATATCAAGTGTGTTCCTAATCCTGTATTGGGAAAAATTGAGTTCTTGTATGGAATTAAATATGAGGTGATATATCATGACACGTGGACTAGTAGAAAAAAGACACAAGCTTCAATAGGCACGGGCAGAGGAAGGACAAAAGCTCATACCTATTGATGATTCAGCAGTTATAACAGAAGAATGAACCTTTGTAGCAAAAGCGGTACGGATACGAATCATTGGTAATTAATAGGCATTAATTACGGAAAGCGTTATGGAATTTGTATAGAATCAGTTATGATTATCAATTATAATATTATATTAATGTCATTAATTGTCATAAAGATTCTATTACTTCGAAATAGCTATAAAATAGGGAAGAATGAACAATTGTAAGGACACACGAAAATCGGTTGCACCACCAACACCAACTCTGAAAAGCCAGTTGCCGGTTGCACCACCAATACCAACTCTGAACAATAATACTTTGGAAAATCCACGTTCTGGGCTCGTTAATTCAGGCAGTGGTGGAACTCCCAGCGAAACTCGCGATGGCGAGCCAGGTAACACAGTTAATTCTGATTTACAAAATTTAGTATTAACCTTGCAGAAACAGCTTAAGGAGCAAAACGATCGCATATAGCAAATACCTGGTGTACTGCCTGCAATCAAGGGAATAGATATGGATAAATATTTGCAATAACCTTGGAAATCCAGTGCTGCTCCTTTACCGATTCCGAAGAAGTTCAAGATGCCTGGCATACCAAAATATGATGGCACAACTGATCCATGAGACCATGTGACTACATTCACCACCGACGTAAAGATCAACGATTTAACCAAACAGGAAATTGAATCAGTGTTAGTCAAAAAATTCGGTAAAATACTCACCAAGGGAGCATTAACATGGTATTATCTTTTGCCCAAAAATTTTATAAATTCTTTTGCTGAGCTTACAGATTCATTTATTAAAGCACATTTGGGAGCTCAAAAAGTCGAAAAAAGAATGGAAGATATTTTCAAAATAAAGCAAGGAGATTCGGAGCCGCTCAGAGAATTCGTAGACAGATTCCAGCGGGAACGGATGACGTTGCCACGCGAACCTGATAACTGGGCAGCTATGGCATTCACCATCAATCTAAATAAGAAAAGTTCGGAGGCCACAAGACGACTAAAAGAAAGCCTGCGAGAATTTACAGCCACAACCTGGAATGATGTTTACCACAGATACAACACAAATATGCGGATAGAAGAAGATACTATTATCCAGTTTCAAAAGGAAGAGAGGGTAAGTTCAAGACGTGCTAAAACTAAAAAAAAGGTTCGGTAAAAACAGATACGAGCCTTATATGGGACCAGCGGGAAGAGACCAACGATCCAAACAGGATAATTTAAGGTATAATCACAGGTCGAGAGATAGAGAGCCAGGTTCATCATCAAGGTTTAGGAAAGAACGAAGTGCATGGGAGACGTGTGATGATAATAGAAGTTCTAAAGCGAAAATCGGCGGTTATAGTTTTAATGTAAGTACGTCTGAATTGGTGGCTATTTTAAGAAGCGTGGGCGACAAAGTACGCTGGCCGAAAGAAATTATATCAAACCCAAATAGACGAAACCCTGATCATTGGTACGAGTTTCATCATGATCACGGCCACAAAACGGCAGATTGTAGATTGATGCATGGTTAAGTTGATCATTTGTTAAAGCCGGGATATCTTACTGAGTTGTTCAGGGAAAAAGATAAACAAGCATATATGAAAAACAGGCAGGAACCCCCTAAACTTCCTTCACCAAAAAGGACTGTTAACGTTATAAGCAAGGGAGAAGAAATCAATGGCGTAGCGTACACGACATCCAATAAAATTTCAGAATTTACAGTTACACACGGGAAGCGGTTCCGGCATATTTTGGAGGAGGAGAGTATTACATTTGATGATACAGATGCGGACGGCGTGTTAACTCCACACAATGATGCACTGGTAATATCTCTACTTGTACATGATACTAATGTGAAACAAGTTTTGATTGATCCAGGTAGTTCTGTGAATATCATTTTGTTAAGAGTATTAAACGAGATGCAAGCCGAAGATAAACTAGTACCTAAGCACATACATTATCTGGCTTTGTAAATTCAAGCGTCGCGACTAAAGGGGAGGTAATGCTTACAACATTCGCAGATGGAGTTGCCAAAGATACAAAATTCCAGGTGTTAGAGATGGATATGGCTTATAATGTAATTCTCGGGAGACCATGGATTCACGAAATGGATGATGTGCCATCTACCTTACATCAAGTCATTAAATTTCCATCACCATGGGGAATCCGTCAAATCCATGGTGATCAACAAATGCCTAGGAGCATTAATTCTGTAGCAGATTCAGGTGCAAAAAATGAAGAAAAATAGCAATTACAGAATCTAGTTGAGGATACTACGACGCAAACCTCAGCTGAACATGGGCGAACAGATGTGGATTCAAGGCCCGACTGCATCCAAGAACTAGAAAAAAATGGAAACATCAAAACAACGATTGAGGTGTTGGAGGCTATAGAACTATTCACACAAAAGCCTAAAAGGAAAGTCTATATTGGGTCCAACTTGAGCCACGAAATCAAAGGTAAGATAACTGAGTTTTTGAGGACTAACATAGATTGTTTTGCCTGGTCCCACTCTGACATGACAGGAATACCTTAGAAAATAATGACTCACAAGTTAAATGAAGATCCATTATTTACACCCATCAAACAAAAGAAAAGAAAGCAGGGAGTGTTCAAAAATCAGGTGATACAAGATGAGGTGCAAAAACTTTTAAAGATCGGGTCCATTCGCGAGGTAAAATATCCTAATTGTTTAGCTAATACCATAGTGGTACCCAAAAAGAATGGTAAATGGCGAGTTTGTGTATATTACACTGACCTAAATAAAGCTTGTCCTAAAGATTCTTTTCCATTACCATATATAGATCAGCTAATTGATGTGCTGCAGGGCATGAGTTATTAAGTTTTTTAGATGCATATTCAGGCTATAATCAAATCAAAATGGATCCTCTAGATGAGGAAAAAACTTCATTTATAACAAACAGGGGACTTACCATTATAAAGTAATGCCATTTGGCCTTAAAATGCCATTGCCACATACCAAAGGTTGGCGACCAAAATGTTCCAAGAACATTTAGGGAAAACCATGTAGGTCTATATAGATGATATGTTGGTCAAATACCAATAATCAAGGAATCATATGCGTCATCTGACTGATATATTTTAGAATTTCTGTAAATTCAATATGAAGCTGAATCCCTAGAAATGCGCATTTGGCGTTTATTCAGGTAAGTTTTTAGGTTTCCTTGTTTTTAACCGTGGAATTGAAGTGAATCCTGCACAAGCTAAAGCTATAGAAGAAATTCCTGATATGCTTGCAAGTAAGAAAGAGGTATAGAGACTGACGGGAAGAATAGCAGCCTTGGGAAGATTTATTTCCAAGTCATCAGAAAAATGCTTTAAGTTCTTTTCAGATCTTAAAAAGCAAGATCAGTTCGAATGGTCTGAAGAATGTCAGCAAGCACTCAAAAGCTCGAAAGCATATTATTCAAAACCACCATTGCTCGCAAAACCAAAAGAGGGGGAAAGGTTGTTTATCTACCTTGTTGTTTCAGAAGTAGCGGTGAGTGTTGTTTTGGTTTGTGAAGACAAAGGTAAATAATCTCCTATTTACTATGTTAGGAAATCATTGCTAGATGCCGAAACACGGTATCCTCAATTAGAAAAGCTTGCACTTAAATTAATCATGGCTTCTAGGAAGTTAAGGCCATATTTTCAATATCATGCAATCTCTGTAATAACTGCTTATCCCCTACGTAACATACTACATAAACATGAGTTATCAGGTAGATTAGCCAAGTGGGCCATAGAATTAAGTGAATATGACATTACCTATCAACCTAGAACTGCAATAAAGTCACAGGTGTTAGTAGATTTTTTGGCCGATTTTAGCCAAGAGATGCAATCGGAAGCAGAAAAAGAACTACAAGTATTCAATGGATTTAATCTAGAAACCTGGACCTTATTTACTAATGGCTCATCAACTGTGAAAGGAGCAGGTCTAGGAATTGTTTTAGTACCACCTACGGGTGAAACCATACGACAAGCTATTAAGTGTCATCATGTAACTAACAATGAAGCAGAGTATGAAGCTGTGATTGCAAGTTTAGAGCTGGCACGCGAACTTGGCATAGAGCAGGTCATAATCAAAAGCGATTCGCAGCTTGTAGTTAACCAGATGCTGGGGACTTATACAACCAGGGAGGCAAGAATGCAGCAATACCTGGAGAAGGCACGAGATTTGGTGAGACAATTCCAAACCTGGAAAGTTGTGCAGATACCACGAGAGGAGAATGTTAAGGCAGAAGCCTTGGCTAATCTCGCATTTGCGGCAGAAGTAACAAATGATGAAAATGCTTCTGTAATACATCTATTCCATTCAATACTTGATCAAGATAAAAATGAGGTAAATTTCAATAATTTAACTTGGGATTGGAGGAACGAGATTGTCGCTTTTTTAAGTTGTCACACCTCCGTTTTTTTACACACCTACCCCGAAGGATAGGGTATAAGGGAGTTTTTCCATTTAAAGTGACATTATTCGAAATGGGATTATTTATTTATTTTTAGAGTCGCCACTTGGGATAGGATTGGCTTTTGGTGTCCCAAGTCACCGGTTTAACTTGAATTCCAAATCGAGGAAAATTATGACTTCCCAGTTGGAGTCTGCGAACCAGAAATTCTGAATAAGGAATTCTGTTGACTCGAGAGAAGGTGTTAGGCACCCCCGGATCCCGTGGTTCTAGCACGGTCGCTTAAATTATTATAAAAGGCTAAAATCAACCATTAAACTAAACAACTAACATAAAATCAATTATTAAAATCTCAACTAATCCCTAGTCAAATTACAACCAAACGAGCAGACTATTATCATCAGAGGAAAGCAAATACACCAGAATTAACAAGAAATCCAATTAAACTAACAATTGATTGCTTGAACTAATTAAACTGACATTTAACATTTAAACTAACAGAACAAAACAACCATCAAACCAAAATTAAACTAAACTAAAGAAAATCAAATCAGTACCGAAATTAAACAAAAGCAAAACTAATCAGAAAATTAAGAGAGGTATTCATTGTCTCAGTCAGAAGAAGAAGAAGGAACTTGAAAAGACGAAAATGAGAACTCACGACTTGAATCGAACATTCATACCGCCTCTTTGATTCAAAATTTGAGCGTCTTGGGCGTGACTTGAACATTAGTGACAGTGAATTCTCCATGAGGGGAGTGAGGAGGTGACATAGTGTCAATTTGAAGAGGTTTTGGGAAAATTAGGGTTTTGGCGAAATCTTTGATTTAAAATTCGACGGGCTTGGGAGTGATTCGAAGAAAACTATAATCAGATATGGAAAGAGGAGAAGAATGGGAAACTAGGGTGTTAATTTGGACGGATTTGGACGAAGTAACGTTTTGGCCGGAGAGTTTCGATTGAAGATTCGAAACGTTTGGCCGGGATTTGAGTGAAATTATGTTGGGGGATGGAAAGAGGAGAGTTAGGGGGTTCTATGGTGTATTTTTGGGCGGAAAAGGAGCATCGCCGCCGGCGGAGGCGATTTTCGGCCGGCGGAGGCCGGCGGAGATATGGTGGGGTAACGGTAGGCGGGGGTGGTGTTACAGGGTTAGGGTTTGTACGAGGATGGTGGGAGTTTGTGTCTAGAATTGTAGGGAATTTATAAAATTTTGTGTAACTTCTTGAATGGATATGGACTGTCTGATCATGGGGCATGGATGGACGAGATTAACTGACGCCACAACGGCGTCATTTTGCTGAAAGGGGGGGGGGGCTGGACCGGGTATAGGGTGTGGGTTTGGGCCATTTTGGCCGGATTTGGTTGGGTTTCAAGGGTGTTGGGATGGGATTTTTGTGAAAATAGCCCAAACATGGCCAGCCTTCTCATTTATTCATTTTTGTGTATTTTACTTATATTTTTTTTTGAATTTTCTGATTTTATTGTGTAAAATAAAAGACCCAAATTAAATCCACTAATTAACTAATTCCTAATTTAAGAGAAAACTAAATCAAAAAGTGTAAAATGTAAAATTTAAAATTGTAAAAAGACTATTTTTGTTATTCTTCTCTTGTTTTATTAATATTAATCGACTAAAAATATAAAATCAAATTCTAAATGCAAATGTACTATTTTTGTACTTTTTGTGAATTATGGCAACTAAAATGCACACAAAAATGCAAACAAGGCACAAAATTATGCAATTAATTCAAATAATAAAGAAAAATCCTAATTCTAGGGGATTTATAAGGGTAATTTAAGCGTGGCAAAAATCACGTACTCACAGCTGCCCCTCTTTGCTTGAAGACACGAAGGGTTTTAGGGCAAAGATAAATGAGCACCATGAAGGATTTTTGCCTGCTCAGCACCCTATGAGAAGCATTTTGAAAACCGTCTGACCGAACCCTGCTTCAAAGGTTGCCTACATATCCTTGGTTATAAAGGAATCAGGTCAGTGTAGTTCTGAAAAGTTTGGTAGATGGGACTACCAGGAGCTGTGAATTTCACTGTTGTTGCTGCTGCTACTGCTTGCTGACCTCCTTATTACACTAAAAGGAAAATCAAAGCTAAGCTAGTTATGCATATCAACTATGAGTTACAAGATTCCTATCTATAATTCTCTTGAAACTTGATCTTGAGTCTTAGCTGGTTTTGCTGTGGACTTCGATCTGAATCTTGATGCTCGCAAGTTGTAGGTGTTTACTTCTTCATGCAGCATTGATTCAAAATAGGATCAGGGGAGCTTGTGACTTCAATCAGATTTTGAGCCATCCGCGCCTCTGCTTGCTTCATAGTTGAGTTCATTTCTATTTGTTCTTTTCTTCTTTTCTTGATTACGGATTGAGACTCACTCCATTGGCATCTCGCACCTTGTATCTTGAGGTTGACCTGCTTAAAATACCAAAATAAACAAACGAACAAAATTTTATGCCCCAGTTTTCACTAGGAAAATTTCGTGAGTTAGTCATGACACTTATCTAAGCGATCAAATCAGGATTGTGTAGGGAGATCCTCGGATTTTTGGCCGGGATTTGGGAAGAAAAATCTCCTCGGTTTTTTGGCCGGGAGATCCTCAGTTTTTTGGCCGGGATTTGGAAAGAAAAAAACTCCTTGGGTTTTGCCAGGGAGATCCTCGATTTTTGGCCGGGATTTGGAAAGAAAAAGCTCCTTGGGTTTTGCCAGGGAGATCCTCGATTTTTTGGCCGGGATTTGAAAAGAAAAAGCTCCTCGGTTTTTTGGCCGGGAGATCCACGATTTTTTGGCCGGGATTTGGAAAGAAAAAGCTCCTCGATTTTTTGGCTAGGAGATCCTCGATTTTTTGGCCGGGAGATCCCGGATTTTTGGCCGGGATTTGAAAAAAGCTCCTCGGTTTTTGGCCGGGAGATCCTCGATTTTTTGGCCGGGATTTGGAAAGAAAAAGCTCCTAGGTTTTTTGGCCGGGAGATCCTCGATTTTTTGGCCGGGATTTGGAAAGAAAAAGCTCCTCGATTTTTTGGCTGGGAGATCCTCAATTTTTTGGCCGGGATTTGGAAAGAAAAAGCCCCTCGGTTTTTTGGCCAGGAGATCCTCGATTTTTTGGCCGGGATTTGGAAAGAAAAAGCTCCTTGGTTTTTGGCCGGGAGATCCTCGGTTTTTTGGCCGGGAGATCCTCGGTTTTTTCCCTGGGATTTGGAAAGAAAAAGCTCCTCGATTTTTTGGCCGAGAGATCCTCGGTTTTTTGGCCAGGATTTGGAAAGAAAAAAGCTCCTCAATTTTTGGCCGAGAGATCCTCGATTTTTTGGCCGGGATTTGGAAAGAAAATGCTTCTTGCTACCATGGTTGGTTTTTCTTTTGGGGTTTTCATTTTTATTTCTTTTCTCCTTCTTCTTTTTATTCTTCTTTTCTTCTTTTTATATTTTCCTTTTTATTTAGAAAAACGCATGAAAGAATTTGGGGAAACTTCCTTTTTGGTCGTTTTCCTGCTGCAAAGCTATTTCAGCGCTTGCGTATTTTATTTCTTTTTGGGTTGCATCTGCTTCTTGCACGGTTGCTCTGATAAGACCTGTTTTCAACAAAGAAAACTTTGTTAGTTTGAAACGGTGGTTGGTTTTATGGCCTTGATCATCCCAATTGCTTGATCCCGACCCCCTTTCCGTTGAGAACTTTGCTGCTTATTGGCCTTGAGGGTGAATCTCTTTTCTAACCGACCGGGTTCAACTCTCAGGGTTTCATTATGACTCGCCCGTGTGGGCTCTGGCCTTTTCACTTTATTCTGCCCTTGCCTTTGATTTTCTTTCTTTTCCAATGTCTTTGCTTCGAAAGCATCAACCACTATGGTCAGTCGGGATTGGCCTGACGCACTCGCTGAGGCTGGGCATTTTCTCCGACTTTTGCCAAGCGGAGCCCGATAGAACCAATCCTGCCACCTTTCTTTGTAGTAATTCCGGAATCAGAGTTAAACCGAAAGGGATTCAAAGAAGAAATATACAAAAGGCAAGCAGATGAGTTTAAAGAGAAGCGTCCCTTTCGGGGGAAAAGAAGGACTTATCTGGGGTGTGCATGCTGGCATCAAAGGAACATGGCATGCTTCTTGGACTGGACGCCTGACCCACACAAGCTTTCCAGCTTCTCATGAACCCATTTATCCGTATTTCAAAACCAGGAAACCTTGCCAGGACTCTTTTAGTGAAGAGATGTCTTCTTTTCGACCGACAGCGCCCTTTGCGGGTTTTCGCCAATCGGCCTCTCTCATTTCTCTTCTCATTGTCGCCCGATAGCGCTCTTTGCAAGTTTTCACTACACAGACTCTCTCATTTTCATTTTCTCTACTCTCCGTCGCCTTATGGTGCCAGAAGTTTTTCACCGATAAGACTCTCTCATTTTATTTATCTCAATTGAATTGCATCGGGTCTCAACAATGACGTTTTTTATTTTCTTGCCTTTGCCAACCGATCGGAAGGACTTGAACAGGGTTTTTGGGTAAAAAGGATTTTGGGCGGAACTACAACTTTGGAACCATTTCGGCGGATTCATAGCCGAACCAATATATCATCTGCCCCAGTTTCAACTTTTGGGGAAATTGGAATTTTTGTTTTGGTGTGACTGAACCTCAGGGAGAGGCTGCCTATGTATCCTTTTAGAATCAAGTCAAACATAGTTCAAGGAAAGTAATTTTGTTTTTGTTTTGTTTTGTTTTTCTTTTCTTTTCTTTTTTTCGCTTCTTTGCACTTTCAGGTTCCAAAGAGGGTAGCCAAAGAACGGAACCGGCTCAAAGGGTTTAACGAAGGATTGTTAGTGTTTGGGGTAGAGTGAAGGAAAGCCTTAGTCATCTCAATTACACAAAAGCCATCAAACCAGGAGGCCTAGACATAATACCTTTTGACTGCATCTGCATTGACTGCTATTTCAGGATCATTTCCTTCAATGTCTCCCAGATACAATGCTCCTCTTGGCAATATCTTTCGGATTATGTATGGACCTTTCCAATTAGGAGCAAACTTTCCTTTTGCTTCCTGGTGATGAGGGAGAATGCGTCTGAGCACGAGCTGTCCCACTTCAAAATTCATGGGACGCACTTTCTTGTTATAGGCGCGGGCCATTCTTTGTTGGTACAACTGCCCCTGGCAAACTGTGACCATCCGTTTTTCATCAATTAATGACAACTGCTCTAATCGGGTTTTAACCCATTCACTGTCCTCAATTTCTGCTTCAACAATTATGCTAAGCGAAGGGATTTCTACTTCCGCGGATATGACTGCTTCAGTTCCGTAAACCAACAAGTATGGGGTCGCCCCGATTGACGTACGCATTGTGATACGATACTCGAGTAATGCAAAAGGCAGCTTTTCATGCCATTACCTGGAGCTTTGAATCATCTTTCTCAAAATCTTTTTGATGTTCTTATTTGCTGCTTCGACGGCACAATTGGCTTTTAGCCGATAAGGAGTAGAATTTCTATGTGTTATCTTAAATTGTTAACATACCTCTCCCATCAGACGACTGTTCAATTTTGCAGCATTGTCGGTAATAATAGTTGCAGGAATGCCAAAGTGGCAAATGAGATTGGAGTGCACAAAGTCTACCACAGCTTTCTTAGTGCCTGTCTTGAGTGTGATGGCTTCGACCCATTTTGTGAAGTAATCGATCGCAACTAATATGAATCTATGCCCATTTGAAGCTTTTGGCTCGATCGGCCCAATGACATCCATGCCCCAGGCAACGAACGGCCAAGGTGCTGACAACGGATGAAGCTCTATTGGAGGTGCATGAATCAAATCACCGTGCACCTGACATTGATGGCATTTCCGAACAAAGCTGAAGCAGTCCTTCTCCATAGTTATCCACTAATACCCCGCTCGCAAAATTTTCTTTGCCAACACATAACCATTCATATGAGGTCCGCATATTCCAGCGTGTATTTCATGCATAATTCCTCCGGCCTCCTCGGCATCAACACATCTTAGCAAATTTAGATCCGGGGTCCTTTTGTACAAGACATCACCGCTTAAGAAGAAACCACTCGCATACCGTCTAATGGTTCTCTTTTGATCTCCAGTGGCTTGCTCAGGGTATTTTTTTGTTTTCAGAAATCTTTTAATATCATGATACCAGGGCTGAATGTTGGGTTCCACCTCGACCGCATTACAATACCCGTGCTTTTCTTTGATTTGAATCTCCAGAGGATCAATATGGGCATTGCCTGGGTAGGGCAGCATTGAAGCTAGAGTGGCCAATGCATCGGCTAGTTCATTGTGACACCGAGGGATGTACCTGAACTCTATCGACTTGAAGCGTTTGGTGAGATCCTCCACATGTTGCCGATAAGGAATGAGCTTAACATCTCGAGTCTCCCACTCTCCCTGGGCTTGCCGGATAATCAGATCAAAGTCCCCCATGATCAATAAGTCTTCAACATCTTGGTCAATTGCCATATTCATTCCCATGATACAAGATTCGTACTCCGTTGTATTGCTTGTGCAGAAAAATTGGAGCCTAGCTGTAGCTGGGTAATACTGCCCATTGGGTGATATCAAGATTGCCCCAATGCCTACACCTCTTGCATTTACTACTCCGTCAAAGAACATTTTCCAAGCACGAGTGTCCTCGGAGATGGCTTCTACTGAATTCACCTCTTCATCTGGGAAGTATGTGCTTAATGGTTGTTATTCCTCGTCAATCGGGTTTTCAGCCAAATGATCTGCCAACGCCTGGGCTTTCATTGTCGTGCGAGTGACGTAGACTATGTCGAATTCCGTGAGTAGGATTTGCCATTTTTCCAGTCTCCCAGTGGGCATCAGTTTCTGGAATATATACTTCAGAGGATCCAACCTGGTTATGAGGTAGGTAGTGTGGGCTTGGAGATAATGTCTCAACTTTTAAGCGACCCACGTCAGAGCACAGCATGTTCTTTCCAACAAAGTGTATTTGGCCTCGTAGCTAGTGAATTTCCTACTCAGATAGTAAATAGCCTGCTCTTTCTTGCCGGTTATATCATGTTGCCCCAGAACACAGCCAAAAGAATTTTCCAACACTGTCAGATACAAGAAGAGAGGTCGCCCAGGCTCCGGTGGGACCAACACTGGGGGGTTCGACAAATATTCCTTGATCTTGTAGAAAGCTTCTTGACATTCAGATGTCCACTTGATGGCTGCATCTTTTTTCAACAGTTTGAATATAGGCTCACACGTGGTAGTCAGTTGAGCGATGAACCGACTGATATAGTTTAGCCTGCCCAATAAGCTCATCACATCCTTCTTAGTTTTCGGAGGAGGTAAATCTCGAATGGCCTTTATCTTTGTTGGATCTAACTCGATACCTCTCCTGCTGACTATGAAACCCAGGAGCTTGCCTGATGGGACTTCGAAAGCACATTTTTCCGGATTCAGCTTCAAATCATACTTGCGCAGCCGTTCAAAGAACTTTCTCAAATCTCGAACGTGGTCACTCTAAGTTCGGGACTTAATGATTACATCGTCCACATACACCTCTATTTCATGGTGCATCATATCATGGAAAATGGCGATCATGGCTATCATGTAGGTTGCCCCGACATTCTTCAGTCCAAATGGCATGACCCGATAACAGTAGGTACCCCAGGGTGTAGTGAAGGCTGTCTTCTCGGCATCTTCTTCATCCATCAACATCTGGTGATATCCTGCGTAACAATCCACGAAGGACTGTATTTCATGTTTGGCGCAGTTATTAACAAGGATGTGGATATTAGGCAAAGGTAAATTATCTTTGGGACTTTCCCTATTCAAATCTCGGTAGTCCACACACACCCGAGTTTTCCCGTCCTTCTTTGGCACTGGAACCACATTGGCTAACCATGTAGTATATCGGACCACATGGATTACCCCCGCCTTCAACTGTTCTGTGATTTCTTCTTTGATCTTATCACTGATATCAGTTTTAAACTTTCTTTGGTTTTGCTGCACTGGAGGACAATCGGGGTAGATTGGCAATTTATGCACCACTAAATCCACACTCAGTCCTGGCATGTCATCATACGACCAAGAAAACATATCTTTAAACTCAAATAGGAGTTGGATTATTGCATCTCGAGTTTTCTCACCTGTGTGAATGCTTATTTTGGTTTCCCTCATTTCTTCGGCAGTTCCCAAATTAACCGGTTCAGTGTCATTCAGATTTGTCTTAGGGTTGTTCTCAAATTGTTCCAATTCTCGGTTTATTTCCCTAAAAGCCTCTTCTTCATTATATTCCGGTTCTTGATTCATTATTTCACAATTAGACAGTGTATTTGAGTCTGGGCATGAAGTCTGCAGGCATGTCATGTTATTTAAAGCCTCATTATTATAACTGAAAAGAAAAATGAAAAGGGAAAATAACAAAAATCAGAAAAAATAAAGAGAAAAATGGACGATGAAATATTGATTTCATTTCTTGGAATTTGGAAAGATAACAGGGTTTACATTCAGGAATTTAAAAAACAAGAAACTAAAGAAACATCTGAGTTACACCCTAAGATAACTCGAGATGCATAAAAGGTGACAGGGCTAGTCTACCGGGACTCCTGCCTGATCGGGAATGGCGTAGCCTTCCAATTTTGGAGTTTAGCATCTGGTCCCATGTAGAGTACCTCAGCGGTGCTAGTACCTTCCCCTGGCTGAATCATATTGGTTTCATAAAGCATTTGCCTCATAGCTCCACAGATATCTTCCATTTTCTCAGCCGTGAAGACTTCATTGTCTTCTTCTTCGCCATACCTAGGCTTGACAAAGGTCTCATACAGATGTGGCAATGGTTGTGGCAGAACCCATCCTTCTTTCTTTCTTTCTTCGGCCCATTTCTCATCATCTGGGGTAGGGTGGAAGCCTATCCCGAAATACTTTTCTACTGTGGGTAGAGTTACCGGCTCGGATATTCCTTGCAAAGCTTTTCCCAACCTTTTTCCTGGTTTGAAACCATGTCTAATCATTTCTTTGGCTACCATGATTGAAGCGTTAGATAGGAAAGGCTGGGGGCATGGATGTCCTTCCTCATACTGGTCAGCCACCACAATTTCAAAGGCTTGATAGACAATATGCTCACTTCCCTCCCTCGCCTCCAGGCATGGGATAGATGGGTCATGATAAATGGATTGCTCATCTTCTCCATGGACCACGATCTCTTGATCTTCATACTCAAATTTTACCATCTGGTGGAGGGTAGAGGGCACAGCTCCTGCGGCATGGATCCAAGGCCTTCCCAGAAGAAAATTGTAAGATGTATCCATGTCCAACACCTGGAAGGTTACCTCGAAATCCACTGGGCCTATGGTCAATATTAAATCAATTTCACCGATGGTATCCCTCTTAATACCATTAAAGTCTCTCACACAAATATTATTGGGACGAATCCTTCCTGTCCCGATTTCCATTCTTTGCAACGTGGAGAGTGGGCAGATGCCAACCCCCGAGCCTCCGTCCATCATGACTCGCTTAACGTAGTAACCCTTACATTTGACAGTCAGGTGCAAGGCTTTATTGTGAGCAGCTCCTTCTGGAGGCAAATCATTTTTACTGAAAGAGAGTTGATTGATGACAAAGAATCTTTCTGTCATTCTTTCAAGTTGTTCAACCGAAGTTTCAATTGGCACGTATGCTTCATTCAGAGTTTTCATAAGGATCTTCTGATGTTCGGCGGATTTGGTCACCAATAACAATAGTGACACTTGATCAGGACACTTCCTAAATTGCTCCACCGTTTCGTAGTCAGGCATCTTCATCTTCTGAAAGAAGGCCTCTGCTTCTTCGGTGCTCACTGGCTTCTTAGATGGAAAGCGTTTTCGTGTGGCGCTATTTACTTCCTGTATGTTTGAATACTTTTCAACAGGGACTGTTTTTGGAAGTACTCCCGAAATTTCCTTGCCTTTGTATGTGACCACTGTTTGTTGGTAGTTCCACGGCACTACAGAGGGGTCGGTCATTGGCTTCTGTGGTGCGCGTCCAATAACCACTGGCTCACTCAGCCGAGGTGGTTTAATTGTCCCCCGTACCAGATAGTCTCCTTTCGGCACATACATTTGTGTCCCCTTCTTTACTTCATATTCCTCGAAGTGCTCACAACTAGTGGTTTCTCTTTGCGATCTCGCGGAACATAAATAACCCCATTTTTAGGAGGCACCGGCTCTGCTTTTGTCTCAGTTTTCCTCTCAGTCTCAATTTTGACAGCTTTATTCTTCTTCTCCCCTTTTTCTGGCTTCGGGGCTGCCTTGGGCTACCTTTCGGCATCGGCAATAGCAATTATGGCTTTCAGAGTCGGATCAAAGTCTCGGTCTTTACAAATCATGCCGATTACCGGCCCGTTGTTGTGAGCAGGAAAATGGTTATTGGTAATATTCGGGGCTTCTTCATCCCTCAACACTATTTTTCCTTGTTCGATCAAATCTTCTACAGCTTTTTTCAATGTCCAGCAGTTGTCAGTACTATGCCCTTCAGCTCCGGAATGATAGGCACAATGGATACCTCGTTGATAGGCTGGAGATTCTGGGTTCGGCCTGTTTTGGGGGATAGGCTGTAGTAGGTTCATCTGGATGAGCTTCGGGAACAAACTGGAGTATGGTTTACCAATTGGTGTAAAATTCGGTCGTCTAGGTAGTTCCCGAGGGCGGAAATTATTTTGTGGTGGTTGGGGATTATTTTGGTTTTGGTGAGGAGGCTGGTTTCTTTGGAATGGAGGTGGGTTTCAATTAGCTTGTGGTTGCGTTCGGCCGAAAGGTTGAGCATTCATTACCGCATAAGGTGGGGGAGCATAAGTCATATCTGTGTGAGGGTAATAGTGCTGAGGGGTTCTTTCAGAGAACACCGGTCTAGGAGCCCGGTATCTTCTTCCTCCCGATGCTGCCATCACTGTTTCTTCTTTTTTTTTCCCTTAGCCATTCCTCCAGACCCGCTTTGGATGGCTTGGGAGGTTGCTCTTATGGCCGACTGACTCAAGATTCTGCCCGTTTTTAGCCTATTTTCCACCATCTCTCCGATTTTTATTGCTTCTGCGAAAGGCTTAACCATAGCGGACATCATATTTTGAAAGTAATCTGCTTCTTGGGCTTGCAGGAAAACATTGACCATCTCTAACTCATCCATTGGAGGCTTCACCCTTGACGCCTGTTCGCGCCACTTAATTGCATATTCGTGGAAACTTTCTGAGCGCTTTTTCTTTAGATTCGCCAAAGAATTCATGTCTGGCGCAATGTCTATATTGTACTGAAATTGTCGAACAAAGTCTCGGGCAAGATCATCCCATATATGCCAACGCGAGACATCTTGATCCATATACCACTCTGAAGCGATACCAATCAGGCTTTCCCCAAAATATGCCATCAACAGTCCTTCTTTGCCACCGGCCCCCCGTAACTGATTGCAATACTTCTTCAAATGAGCAATGGGGTCGCCGTTCCGTAATACTTTTCAAATTTTGGTGTTTTGAACCCTGACGGTAAATGTACATACGGGAACATACACAAGTCTGTATATGAGACGCTCTTCTGCCCACTCAAGCCTTGCATATTTTTCAAGCTTTGCTCGAGGTTTCTCAATCTCTTTGCCATCTCATCCTGCTCCGAGGCCTTGGGGGTCTTGTCCTGCCCCGGCGTAAGCTCATATGGTGGCTGAGAGTAGGTGTATTGAGGATAATGAAGAGGGTCAGCCTGAAAGATGGGATTCTGGAATGTGAAGACCTAGGGGTCAAAAGTATGCTCTGGTAGCGATGGTTGTGTTGTTGCAGAGGATGGTGGAGTTGTGAAGATGTTGGTAGCAATCCCAGACGGGAACACTTGGGGGTGAGCCTCAGAGGGTGTTCCGAAGAAATTAGCGGTCATAGTGGGTTGCCCAGAGGAATATTTGGGCGGCTGATAGGGACAGTGGTAACCTCTCCAGATCTAGGGAATAACTCCGGGAATCCGGGGATAGTACCTGGAGGTTCCTTTCCGTTATTCCAAGCATCCCACATTTCCATCAATTGCAGGAGCAACATCCGATTTTCTTTAGTTGTATATGATTCAGAGGCCAGGATCCCAGAGATTGGGTTGTCTTCGGGTATGGGGATTGCAGGCAGAGTCATTTCAGATGACATTTCTGTATTTCCTTTGGATCTGGTGAAGTATCGATACGAGGCCAGCTTACCACAAACCAACCACTGTTTCTAAAAAGCTCAGCTGGGATATGACAACAACAACGGTTAGTATGAAATAAATAACAGATAAGTAACCGCGCATTGGAGTGTGATGCACCTATACAATTAAATGAATATCTACATGTTTGCTTCGGCTGCATGCGCCATCCCGGCTTTTCCTCTTATTCCGTTTCTCTTTTATTTCTCTTTTTATTTTGTTTTCTCTCATTTTCTTTTCCTTCTTTTCCATTTTTTGCTTTTCTTTTCTTTGGCCATGGTTTTCATTCAATGCCTTATTTTCTTCCTTTGTGTTTCTTTTCTCTCTTGTTTTTTCTTTTATTTACTTCCCTCGTATTTCTCTTTTTCTCTTTTTCTTAGGATTACGGTCGAATCTTATATAGATTGCCTACGTATCATGACCCCGTATGAATAGACCAAGCGTAGTTCTTGCAAATGAATGCAAAAATAAGAAAACAATTTTTTGGGAATTTTCAATTTTTCATTAATAAACAACTGCGATTACAAAAACTACTAGACTATTTTGTTTGTTTTTCTTTCTTGAACAACGGAAATTACAAAAATAGACTCAAAAGCAAAATATAGACTCGATTAACTAAGAATACATCAATGCTTCAAATCCTGGGGCCCGCGGAGCATCGTTCGGAATCGTCGCGGGCCTGTGTGCAAGACCCCTTTGCAACGGATCTAAATCATTCATGACCTGGCGAACAAATATCATCACTGAGGCAATGGACGTGGTATGACCCATTCGCTCATCGGCCTGACACTTCATGACAATATAGTGGGCAATGTTTCTGATACTTTCCATGATTCGGCCCTTTTCTTGGAGGAGTCTGCTTATTTGTTGGGTACGAGCCTCTAGCACCTGAGAGTCCTGGAAGTGCAGGTCTTGTAGCAATTTTATTTCTTTTTCCATCTCAGCAATTAACCCATAGCACTGGTCTCTCTCGGCTTAGGATTCTTTATCCCGCTGGGCTGTCTTTGCTTCCATAGTATTCATTTTTTTCTTCATTTTGGCAATGGTCCCCTCGTAGTTTCTCCTAATTTGTTGCACAAATTGGGCTTTTTCTTCAGTCTTCTTGGCCCACTATGCCCGAAGCCTTGCCATGTTTGCCTCGGATTTTTCTAATTCTTCTTGGCAGTCCGAGACTTGTCTCTTTAACCCTTTGATCAACCTTTCATCAGATAGACTTCTTTCTTGTTTCCTGGCATCTATTTTCATTTGCTTAATTTCGGCTTTGAGTGCTTCGTTCTCTTGAGCTAATTTCCTTTTATCACCCTCGTTAGCTACAGCCTATACACTCTTGTCGAATTGGAGGTCCCGGACTTGTTGCTCCAACTATCCTATTCTAGCTCCGTACTCCCTTTCCTTGGCTTGCCAATCCCATTACACCTGGACCCCATCGGTGAATTGCTGCATGTGTGGCCTTTTAGCGGGTCTCTCTGGGATTTGAAACCTTTTGCCAAACCATGTCAGATATTTAGGATCTACCTCGCCTCTAGCTTGGTCCTGTACTATGGTTTTAGGTTCGAGGAACCGGCACTCATTCCATATCTTTTGGATTCTGCCTTCAGGAAATGCAGCCTTCGGGCCTAACTCAATGACTTGCCCACTCAGGTCTTCATCGTTGTGCACTATCTGGAATCTTCCAAGTTGTCGCAAAGCCTGGTAAGGAGCATAAGGTTGTATGCTTCGGATACCCATCAAAAGAATATAGGGGGCCTCTGTTGATGTGTGCACAACTTCAGTAGCAGGAAGCTACCCATAAGCCCATTCAACTTTATCTGCGGTCAGGGATCTTAAGCATGACGACCAGGCCTCAGTACCTTCAGGGAACTCAATACCTGTCACTCAGGTCCCAAATTCTGCAATACAACCCAACCCGGTTAAACCGTAGTTCATATAGCCTGTGCGGTGACAGAGGTGTTCTTGCATCTACAACTGTAAGAGCAAATTGCAGCCTTGAAAGAATTTTATGCCTTCCTGACATTTGGTCAAAGCTCGGTACATTTCTGCTACAATTAGGGGAACCACTGTGCTAGTAGGTTTTTTCATGGCAACATCTAGCATCCCTACAAGGCCGAGGTCTATGTGACCATCATCTCTCGGACAAACCACCACTCCCAGAAAGGCTACCATGAAGGCTAATCCTCGTCGGGCTTCCTATTTGTCTTTATTCCCAACATGTGTCAAGCCGGTGTTGGGTTCCTTGAAACTTTTTGGGTTACCATACCGGTGATATAGGAAATGCAATGTACAACACCTTCTGCCAGATGCGGGTCTTGAATATCCCAGCTGATGTTCAATAAATCCAAAAACCTATGAAGGATTACCGGTCGTGGGGCTAGTGGGTATCTACCTCGAAGGTTCCCGTTGAGACCTGCATATCCCGCAATCTCTTCTAATGTAGGTGTGAGTTCAAAATCTGAAAACCGAATACATTGCGGGTCGGATCCCAAAATGGTATTAGTGCCTCAATGATATCCTTCCTCGGTTTGATGTTTAGTAAATCAACTAGACCGCCCAGAATCTTGACCACCGTCTCTCTGCTTCCTTTTCCTAGATCATGCCACCACATATGGAGTTTCAAGGGGATTTCACTCAGGACTGAGAAGGTTTCGATGTTACTTGAAGTCATCCTGCACATTTATTTAAAAGGGAATTTTAATGACTTATTTTGAAAAAATAGTTGTTTTTGCAAAAAATTCTTTATTTAGAAAACAAGGACTTGGTTTTGCGAATACGGCCTTTCAGCACTTCTGGGAGAAAGATTTTAAGGTTGTGCCCGCAAACCATTTAAAAATGACTCAAGGTGGCTGTTCTTGCAAAAATGGCCTTCTGGTGTCCTTTTGAGGACATTCGGCTTATTTTAAACAAGATTGGCATCACCCGACTTATTTATGACGAAAAATTAAAATTTTGTCATTTTTAGGCTATTTTTTGCAAAAGAGAGGTTGGACCCGATGAGGGTTGCCTACGTATCTCACATCCGATGAGAATCAAACCAGCGTAGTTTGGGCGGATTCGCCAAAATCTAAACTATTTTGAACAACAATTCTCTTTCTATTTTTTCTTCAAATATTTTTCTCTTTTTCTTTGTTGTTTTTGTTTTTCAAAAATCCGGCAGCATTTCGGTACTATTTGGGCATTGGGGTTTTCAAAACAAATGGTCACCCTCACTTAGTCCTAACACTGCTATTTTCAAAATTTTTACTCATTATAGACAAGTCGGTCAACATGCAAAGCCGAGCAAATAAATGCGCAAGCAGCACGTAAGATGCATCAGGATTGTCAATTCATTTCAGGTCACCTGTCCTAGACGGACCCAACCCCTGTGTTGTGTCCCTTAAGTCAAATGCACATGATGCAAACAAGCATCTTACTAGGGATCCGGCATGAGTTTTTGCTCTTCTAGGTTTAAACCCTAGGTTTATTGGTCTAGACCTGGCTTACCCGAGCGGACAACTCGAGCCGAGGGGGAGGCAGCGTACCGGGGATACAGAAGCTCCGACGGCTTAGCAACTTATCTAACCTCGTTCTAAATTGGGAAAGACTCTAAACAAAAGAGAAGCTACACGAAGTGCACCCTTCTCCATGATGTAGAATACTCAGAGAGAGGAAGGGATTCGCGACAGTTTATATATACAATTTCAACAAATATCAAAGCGGTAAAACAGTTAGCACATATAGCATGGAACATGTAGAAAATCAGATAAAGCCAAATATAACAATTGTACTAAGCTCAAATTCTTGAACCCTGAATCGGAATTATGGGTTTGATCCCCAACATAGTCACCAGAGCTGTCACACCTCCTTTTTTTTGACACACCTACCCCGAAGGGTAGGGTATAAGGGAGTTTTTCCATTTAAAGTGACATTATTCGAAATGGGATTATTTATTTATTTATTTTTAGAGTCGCTACTTGGGATAGGATTGGCTTTTGGTGTCCCAAGTCACCGGTTTAACTTGAATCCCAAATCAAGGAAAATTTCGACTTCCCAGTTGGAGTCTGCGAACCAGAAATTATGAATAAGGAATTCTGTTGACCCGAGGAAAGGTGTTAGGCACCCCCGGATCCCGTGGTTCTAGCACAGTTGCTTAAATTATTATAAATGGCTAAAATTTAATTTTTATACATGTTCCAACCTATAGTGCAATTTTAAAAATTATTTATCACTTTTAGTTAATTTTTTACGAAAGTGAACGTTGTTTAAAAACGTGTTTTTGGATCACGTCACATGAAATGCACCCGGATCGTCGACACATTCTTATTCAATGTTTTTGGATTTGGATTTGGATTTGGGTCGCATGAAATGCACACCCGTATTTAAGAAGGTAAAATTATTAAAAGTGCGCCTAAAGCGACAAACGGGTTATTATCTTTGTGGAGGGCCGTGAAATTCGCTAAACGGCACATCCCAACTTCTAAGTATTTTTTTTATTAAGCATTTAATGAGGGCCCCGCAATTTATGCACTTTTGTTTGGCGAGTCTCATCTCAATTTATTATTTAAAGGCCGACCTAAACAAGCTAAGGTTTTCTATTTATTTTATCTCTAAAAGGGCCTAATTAATTTGCCTTTATAAATTCGGACCTCAAGTTCAAGTCCGAATTCAAACAAAAGGGAGGACCCTCTTAGTTTGAACCCGCTACCTAACTCGAAAACCTGAATTTATATTGTAAATTAATCTCCTGTACTCCTAATGTAACTTTTTTAAAGGGATTTTTGACTTATAACAATTTTTTGGGCCTAAGAATTGGCCCAAACATGAAGCAGTCCGGTCAATTGAGCTGGGCAACCTATGTCCATGAAACGGCCAAGCTTTGGGCTCAAAATGAGCCCAATTCCAAAATGAGGCAACAAAATCATGTGGGCCTTCAGCTGTAGCGCACGTTGGGCCTATCTTGATGGTCCAAATACTTATGAACCAAATTATGCTAATGCTCATATTCACATGTCAATTAGTCCTCAATTTATGAATTAATATTTAGTCTAGGAATGTGATAGGCCTCCAGAAAAGGAAAGGTATTCAATTCCTGTATTGGGCCACGATACTGGCCCATTCACCAAGGCATTGGTCCATATACGAGCAAAGCCTAGGGTTGCCTGTTGGACCAGACGTTGGGCCTGTTTGTTGCCAAAACACCATAAGCCAAATCAAGGCTACTGTTAGAAGTGATTTCCCGGCAATTACCCACCCTTTAGTATTTAGAAAATAACGATCACTAATTCAAACTGAAAATCTAACTGGATAGCAAAACATTAGGCTCAATAAAAATTCTAATCACAATTCTAGTTGAAAACATGGCTCATATTTATACCTACATTAGTTGCAACACTTGCATTAACAAATTCTCAAGTTCCGATCTAAACCAAGCACCCAAAACTATATTTAATATGATTCTAATCTATGCTGAAAATTTATACAAGCAGAATGTATATGTTTAACAGTCCAATACAAGTAATCACAACGTATTGATGAGATAAAGGCTAACATGAAACTATAGCATCATAATTTTAATAATCCCTAGCCTAGCACATATAGAGAAATAATAACACTACTGGATCTAGCTAGATACAATACGAAGCTACATTAAAGGAGCACATTGCCGATTGTTTCACTTTATTTCCAATGCCTGAAGGTTACAAGAGATGTACCTGGATTTCGAAAAAAGTGAAAAGGAAAATTGGGTCAGCTATGCAACGGCAGTGTACAGCACCACAATCAGCAGTAAATAGCTCACATTAGGCTAATTTTAACTCAAATCAAGCCACAACACCCAAGGATGGAAGGTAGAAGAGTGCAGCAACAAAGATGACACAAAAACCACTGATTTTCACTCGAATTTAGTTGAAATTGAGCCAAGAATACTCAGATTATTTCAGCAATCAAACAGTAAGCTAGACCATATAACTCAACAAACTAAAGTTGAAATTAACCTAAGGTTTTAATGGGACAGTATTTTTTGGAATTTTTGAGAGTTTTTTTTTTTGTTTTTTCTGTAGAATTTTAAGATCTGAAGAGGTTTTTAGAACTGTAAAACTTCAGATTTGGACCTCTTGGAGTTTTGAAATTCAAACTTGAAATTCAGACTTGAAGGAAGGATTTTCAGGGGGAATGAGGAGCTGGATAGTTTTCTGGAATTTTCAGAGCTCTAAACTTGTTAATCAAGGCACTAGGGCTGCCTTTTTAGGTAAAGAAAGGGGGCAGAATGTTCTGGAAGTGTTTACCCATTTTTCCCCCTTTGTATTTTCAGAAATTGGTTATTAAACCCTAATTTTATGGCTTGTTGCCCAAGTTACTGCTCTAAAAATCTTGAACTTACACTAAGGCCCCCTTCTAGAAGGACCTAGGGTGTTTTTCTACCTATGGAATACCTATACTACCCTTGTTTTTGTTTTGAAATTACTGGTCCTTAACAAACCAGCCTATTTTGGATGCCCAAACTACCCTTAAACTTCCCTGAAATTATTGAATAGCCTAACTGAGGTTCAATCTCTATTATTCTTGAAATTGGTTAACCATACTAACTAGTTTTTAACCCTTCTAATTGGCCATGGTTAATTAACTACCAACCTAGAACCCAATCAGCTATATCCAAACAGGTTTAACGACTCAAAAACATCAATATTACCAAACCATCGATCAAACAAGATTAATCAATCAACCATTAAACTAAACAACTAACATAAAATCAATTATTAAAACCTCAACTAATCCCTAAACAAATTACAACCAAACGAGCAGACTATTATCATCAGAGGAAAGAAAATACACCGAAATTAACAAGAAATCCAATTAAACTAACAATTGATTGCTTGAACTAATTAGACTGACATTTAACATTTAAACTAACAGAACAAAACAACCATCAGACTAAAATTAAATTAAACTAAAGAAAATCATATTAGTACTGAAATTAAACAAAAGCAAACCTAATCAAAAAATTAAGAGCGGTATTCATTGTCTCGGTCAGAAGAAGAAGAAGGAACTTGAAAAGACAAAAACAAGAACTCACGGCTTGACTCGAACATTCATACTGCCTCTTTGATTCTAAATTTGAGCATCTTGGGTGTGACTTGAACATCAGTGACAGTGAATTCTCCATGAGGGGAGTGAGGAGGTGACATAGTGTCAATTTGAAGAGGTTTTGGGAAAATTAGGGTTTTGGCGAAATCATTGATTTAAAATTCGACGGGCCTGGGAGTGATTCGAAGAAAACTATGATCAGATATGGAAAGAGGAGAAGAAGGGGAAACTAGGGTGTTAATTTGGACGGATTTGGACGAAGTAACGTTTTGGACGGAGAGTTTCGATTGAAGATTCGAAACGTTTGGCCGGGATTTGAGTGAAATTATGTTGGGGGTTGGAAAGAGGAGAGTGAGGGGGTTCTATGGTGTATTTTTGGGCGGAAAAGGAGCATCGCCGCCGGCGGAGGCGATTTCCGGCCGGCGGAGATATGGTGGGGTGACGGTGATGGTGTTACAGGGTTAGGGTTTGTACGAGGATGGAAGGAGTTTGTCTCTAGAATTGTAGGGAAGTTATTACATTTTTATGTAATTTCTTGAATGGATATGGACCGTCTGATCATGGGGCATGGATGGACGAGATTAACTGACACCAAAATGGCGTCGTTTTGCTTAAGGGGGGCTGGACCGGGTATAGGGTGTGGGTTTGGGCCATTTTGGCCGGATTTGATTGGGTTTCAAGGGTGTTGGGCTGGGATTTTCGTGAAAATGGCCCAAACATGGCCAGCCTTCTCATTTATTCATTTTTGTGTATTTTACTTATATTTTTTTGAATTTTTTGATTTTATTGTGTAAAATAAAAGACCCAAATTAAATCCACTAATTAACTAATTCCTAATTTAAGAGAAAATTAAATCAAAAAATGTAAAATGCAAAATTTAAAATTGTAAAAAGACTATTTTTGTTATTCTTCTCTTGTTTTAGTAATATTAATCGAATAAAAATATAAAATTGAATTCTAAATGCAAATGTACTATTTTTGTACTTTTTGTGAATTATGGAAACTAAAATGCACACAAAAATGAAAACAAGGCACAAAATTATGCAATTAATTCAAATAATAAAGAAAAATTCTAATTCTAGGGGATTTATAGGGGTAATTTAAGCGTGGCAAAAATTACGTGCTCACAGCAGTATGGAACTGTCCTTGAAGATAAGAAAATAGCTGACGCACTTCGCAAGAAAGATGCTCGTTACTGTTTAAAGCAAGGCAATCTTTATCGTAAAATGTTCGATGGTCCTTTAGCAAGATGCCTCAGACCTTCTCAAACGGATTATGTGATGAGAGAAATACACAAGGGATATTGTGGAAATGATGTGGGAGGAAGATCTTTAGTGAAAACCCTGACTAGAGCAGGCTATTATTGGCCTAAAATGGAAGAAGAAGCGGAAAACTTTGTAGTTAAATGTGACAAGTGCCAAAGATACAGTAACAATATACGTAGATTCGCGGAATTGTTACATCCAATCATTGAATAATGGCCTTTTATGAAGTGGGGGATGGATATCGTGGGTCCACTATCGCAAGCAAAAGGCAAGGTAAGATTTTGCTAGTACTCACTGATTACTTTACTAAGTGGGTAGAAACAGGTGCTTTTAAACAGGTATGAGAAAAAGTAGTCAGGGATTTCATTTGGCGAAATATCATATGTCGATGCGGCGTACCAAAGGAAATTGTATGCGACAACGGCCCACAATTTATAGGCGCACAAATCATAGAGTTTTTTCAAAGTTGGCAAATCAAAAGGATTACCTCAACACCTTATCATCCGGTGGGTAATGGACAAGCTGACTCGACAAATAAAGTCATTATTAACAATATGAAGAAAGGATTGGAGGAATCCAAAGGTAATTGGCCAGAGGTGTTACCTGGTGTTTTATGGGCTTATCACACGACAGCAAAAACAAGTACGGGGGAAACACTATTTTCACTGGTATATGGAGCTAAAGCCTTGATCCCAGTCGAGATAGGGGAACCGAGCACAAGATATGCACAAGCAACCGAGGAATCTAATGAATAAGAAATGCAAATAAACTGAGATTTACTTGAGGAAAGGAGGGAAGCTGCGTTAATAAGAATGGCAGCACAAAAACAGGTTATGGAACGATATTATAATCGCAAAGCTCGCTTAAGATACTTCAAGATTGGGGACTTCGTACTCAAAAAGGTTTTTCAATCTACAAGAGCGGCCAACGCAGGGAAGTTAAGTCCAACTTGGGAAGGACCTTATAAGATCCACGGTATCATAGGAAAGGGAGCATACGAGCTGTAAACAATGGATGGTAAGATTTTACCTTCACATTGGAATGTCGTTCATCTGAAGAGATATTATTTCTAAGGAAAAGAAGTATCCACGGGAAGGTACCCTCATTTTCGAATTTTATTTTTTGAATTATTAAAATTTTACTAACGATTTTAGATGATAGGTAAAAAGCTAACCCGTACTAAATGATGAGTCACGACCTGCAAGACACGTGGAAAAAACATAAATTCCCGGTCTAGGGTTACAATTTATTCTAATAAAAATTCAAACGGATTTAGCAGTCTTCATCTATAATCGCACCTCCGTACCCCGTATGTTTTTTCCTTTTCAGGGAAAGGACTAAATAAGAGGAGTAAACAAGTGCTCGTGATTTCATGCTTCAAAGCTCGAACACTTGGGGGACTATATGATATACGACATACGTATAAAAAAGTCAAAGAAGACCAAGAAGATAGTCAAAAAAGTATAAACCAAGGCCTCAAAGTCTACTCATCAAATGAGTCAAGTTCAGAGCAGAGTTACGAGCCAAATAACACAAAGCCATTCGAAAAACCTTATAGATTTAAAAAATATCTAGGTTAAAGGCAACGAATAGAAACAGGTTGTAACAGAAAACCTTGGGTTTTATTTTTCTCTTTTGAAATCTGTTGTAAAAGAAAACAGTTACGAGAAAAATTATAGAAGTTATTTGAACACATGTAAGATGTTATTTAAACTTGACAAAGTTCAAATGTAAACTTTATCAAAGTTATTTTAAAAAACATGTGTGTTCCTATTTCTTTTGCCATACATTTATACCATTATGAAGTTGAGACGTCTTCTTCATTAAGTGTTGAAAATAAAAGGGCTCTCTTTTATAAAATTCATGTGTGATTCAAAAATCCATGAAGCTAACAAAGCATTTTATAAGACAAAAAAAATGCAAAAAATGGGTAAAACATAAACCCAAATTAATTAGCAAGACCTTAAAGTATAAAGGCAAAGACGAGCGAGACAAAAGCTCAAAATAACTAAGTTAAAACTGAAAACTTCTTAATATTAAAAAGTTCAGACTAAGTACAAAACTTAGTCATAAACTATTTGTTCTTTATACAAAAATGCCTCGAAAAGGTCTGGGGACTTATCTTTTCCAAAAAAAAAAATCCCAAATGGACTGGGGGTTACAACCACATTCCACAAAAGAAAAAAAAAGGAAATTAACATGTCATACACTTTTCACTGAGGGGCTGAGGAAGGAACTAAAACAGGGTCTTTGGCAGCAGAAGGTTCAAGATGGCTTCAAGGAGT
Source organism: Nicotiana glauca (assembly GCA_026770625.1). NCBI lineage: Eukaryota > Viridiplantae > Streptophyta > Magnoliopsida > Solanales > Solanaceae > Nicotiana > Nicotiana glauca. Next base: position 48,558 of record MU668574.1, read on the forward strand.
TGGAGCATTCACCGTACCCATATCATCTTCAATGTGTTCAGGAATATCAGCCATGGGAGAAGAGAAATCTTGGTTTTGCTGAGCTTTTTCAGTAGTCTCTTTTATTTTGGCTAACTTAGCATCCAAACTAAAGCCCTCCTGGCTAACTTCTACTAGGGTATCGTGGCGTGTGTTTAAAATTTCCAAACTCACTTCCATTGCAGTTTTGTCCTCAAAAATCTCGTAATCTTGTTCCCACTGATCAATCTCATTCTTAAGCTTTTCATTTTCAGCCAGGGTAGAATCATAAGAAGCTTGAAGAGGAGTGAGTGAACTCTCTAAAAAACTGACCTTGATGGAAGCCTCACGAAGATCTTCTTGGGTCTGAGAGAGTGTTTGCACGAGTTCACCAGCATAAGCTTCCTTTTTGCTTACCAAATCAGTTCTCTGATTTCCTCACTATCTTTGGAAAGCTGCTCAGAAAAAGATGTTTCTAGGAGATTCTTGTCCTTATCAGCTTGATTCGAGGAAGCCTTCTTAATTGCTAACTCCGAATTTAAAATCTTCAGTTGCTGCTCCAAGGTACACTTACTTTCTTCCAGCGCTTCCATGTCAATTTCCTGACCTTCATACTGTTCTCTCCAGTTGTCCACTTCAACTTGATAATCAAGCATTAATTGCTCCATCTGAGAAACTCTCTTAATAATCTCTGTGCAACTAAATTGATCTTTAAAAAAAAGAGTAAGTAAGAACCTTAAATAGAAAAAATATGAGGTAACGTATAAAAAGTATACCCTTAAAGATTACTGTATTATGTCGTTCATCCAAGTCAAAGAGTTATGACTCTCAAGCTTGGATTTCTCAACTGGACCAATCAAAGGCTTCAACCACACATCAGCCCCACCTGATTTTCGCAAAAGATTACCATCGGCAGGAACCTCGATGATAACCTGCCTCATAGCTTCACCTCCACTTGAGGAACCAACCTCAGTATGATGGATAGCTGTAGGAGGAGCTGTAGAAGAAGTCAAAATAGCCTGGGGCAGAGTAGTAACGGCAATGGTCACAACTGGTAAGGGAGATATCGCATGAGCTGGCATAGAAAATGAGGCAAGGGGAACTTCATCAGAAACGGGACCTAAACTCTTACTATCAAACCCACGGGCAAAAAGCTGATCAACAGAATCATAAGCAGTCGCGGGAGTGTCATCATTAGAAATCACCAAGGAGGTTTCAATAGGCTCGGATAGAGGAACATAGCGAGGAGGAGATGCTTCATCATCGGAAATAATGCGTCTTCTAGCCCGTGGCCTTTTTATCAAAACACACCCGTCTTGTTCCTTTTATTCTTCAGAATCTTGGTAAGTGGAAGCTTTCCTTTTCGATGAAGAACCCATAACAATCTCTTGGGCTCTTTCCAAAGAAACTTTGGAAGCTATGACGGCCTCAAAACTTATACCTCAAATGGGAAATCTTGATAGAAAGAAGTATTAAAGCAAAATTTACGGAAAGAAATGAATGGAAATGCAAAATACATGAAGGAAAAAGCATTTACCGTGAGTTTTCACTTTCCAACCAAACCGATGAGAAAGGTTTTTCCAAGATCGACCTTTCATCGGAGCAACACTCAACAAATTTTCTACCCAACCACGAAAATTGAAAATTTCACTGACAATTCTCATGGTTGCTGAAAAGGAGAATGGGTTAAAATGACAACCATCAAAAAATCAAAATAAAAAGGGGGCATAGAAAAGTTATGAAAAGAAAACTTACGTGCAAAATTCTATTTCTCAGGACTCTTCACCACTAAACTAACAGTGGGGGCAGCGACAAACCTAGCGTACCAGCCACGATCTTTATCGTCCTCTGGGCTGACCAGAACTCTTTTACTTCTTGCTACTAAGGTAAAAATTCCATGAGTGAAAATTTTAGGAGAATAAAGATGGATTAAATGGAAGAAAGTAAAAGGCAAGCCATCCATGTTGGCCAAATTCCTCAAACAAGCAACTGCCCTTCATACAATAGGGCTAATTTGTCCTAATCAAACATCGGAAAAATGATAGAATTCGAGGATAACCGGGTCAATAGGGGGTTTGAAATTCAAAGTAAAAGGGTATGTATATACGAAAGAAAACCCCATCAAATAAGAAGTGATTCTTTGGTTTGCATTAGGGATTATAATGGAAAAATCATGATTCCAATGGCAGTCTCTACGAACCACGAAAATGAAACCTTTGGTGATCTGAGTCGGGTAAATATCAGCACAATCTAATGAAGACATAGAAGAAACTTGGTTTCTGATAGACTCTCTATTATTGTAAAAAGACAGTTCAGCAGGAACAATTTCGTCAACCGAAGGTTCACGAAGAGGTTCATTGGGCTCTTTATTTCTAGATGAAGATCTTTGAGAAAGGGAACCTCTAGTTCTAGAAGGTGGAGCTGAACTCGTAGAAGGAAGAGAAGGACCCCGGGAAGATGAAGAACCTAATTTACGAAGTCTTCCTCCTCTCCCACTTCTGATAGGAGTAAGAGAAATATTATCAACAATAGGAACTGTACGAGGGTTAGGGTTTGAAGAAGACATAGTAGTACGAGGAAGAAGAAGACTAAAGTTGAATATTCTGAACCTTTTATGAAAAAGACAAAGATGAAAGCTTATATTTATACTCAGAAGTAACCTCAGAGGAAAAGACGCAATGATAGAAACGTCATGATGAAAGTTGTCGTTTCGTAATTAATGAAGCCGTAAAAAAGCCTTAAAAAGCGCTGAAAAGTTGCAGAACCAACCGAGAGGTGCCACGTGTCGTGAACATTAAATGGAAGTGACATATGAAGCGTCAGTTCCAGAGAAAAAATAATGGCGGCAAATATTTCCGCTTTAATGAGATTCACTTCCCAAATATTCTATTGAAGAATAAATGGCAAGTGGAGGGACTATCTGTATTGGGAAAAATTGAGTTCTTGTATGGAATTAAATATGAGGTAAAATATCATGACACATGGACTAGTAGAAGACTGACTAATTGGCCAAGAAAAAAGGTACGAGCTTCAACAGGCACGGGCAGAGGAAGGACAAAAGCTCGTACCTATTGATGATTCAGCAGTTATATCAGAAGAATGAACCTTTGTAGCAAAAGCGGTACGGATACGAACCATTGGTAATTAATAGGCATTAATTACAGAAAGCGTTATGGATTGTATAGAATCAATTATGATTACCAACTATAACGTTACATTAATATCATTAATTGTCATGAAGACTCTATTACTTCGAAATAGCTATAAAAGTGGGAAGAATGAACAATTGTAAGGACACACGAAAATACTATTGCAATATACTGATCTATTTTGCTTTCTTCAGCTTGTAAAAGTCAATTTCTTTTGTATATTTAATTATCAGTAACCCGAATTCTTCTAAAATAAAGCTTTGACCGAAATCCTAATTTTTGGTTAAACAAATCCTGTACAATTTTCATAAATTTATCCTCATAATAGCTTCTAATTTGCCAACAATATGAGGATGCTAGTTTTTTTTGTTAGAAGTTTGAATGGTTCATTTTTGGAGGAAACACTTTGCTATGGCCACTTACAATTTAAATAGAAGAAAATGATCTTTTCAAAACTCTTGTGTTTTATTTCTCAGATTTCTTATGAATAAAAATAAAAATCTCTTGTAAAAAAGACATAAAACTAATAAATAAATAAAAGGTTTGTTAAGGTGTAAAAAAACAATTTGACTCTCCATTTTGTATAGTCAACACTTGGAAGCCGGTGTTATAACTATTGATATTTGGTAAAATTAGACTGACATACTGGTGAAACCTTGTTATGTATCAAGTTTATGTGAAGATTTACTTTAAGTAATAGCTCCAACTTTGCAATTAGATTAATATTTCTTAAAAAAGAATCTAAAGATACAACTGTTTCCTTGTAGCATAAGTTGTTTGTCTCTCTTTAATGTGGCGTTGATCTTTTTTATGTTGTTTCTTGTCCTACTTTTGGAGGGGCATCTGGAAAAATATTCAAATATATCAAGGTACATATACAGTTATGTTGAAGATTTATCTTATCCCCCCTACCGACGATTATAGGGACATCCACTACAGCTAATCTTCATTATTTACCGATAGCCTGTTTGGTCAAGCTCTAAAAATTAGCAAAAGTATTTTTCGTAAGAAATATTTTGTGTTTGGCCAATTAATTTGGAAAACACTTCTAAGCAGCAATTAGTGTTTAGCATGAGCAACAATTAGTGTTTGGCGTGAGCTTTTAAAAAAGGCTTTTAAGTATATTTTTCTCCAAAAGTACTTCTGCTTCTTCTCAAAAGCACTTTTTTTTCATTCTAAAAGCTTAGCTGGGTATAGATAAGAGGGGTCGCTCTGATGGTAAGCAACCCCCACTTCCAACCGAGAGGTTGTGAGTTCGAGTCTCCCCAAGAGCAAGGTGGGAAGTTCTTGGAGGGAAGGATGTCGGGGGTCTATTTGGAAACAGCCTCTCTACCCTAGGGTAGGGGTAAGGTCTGCGTACACACTACCCTCCCCAGACCACACTTAGTAGATTATACTGGGTTGTTGTTGTTGTTGTATGTATAAATCAGATACAAAATATACAAAAGACATATTGTATAAATTTTGTATAAAATTTGTATGTAAGTTTTATGTTATTGTAGTTGAATTTAACTGGGTGAAAATAATGTGTGAAAGTTGTAGAAAATTGTAGATAAGTTGTATTCCTCTATAACGGGAGATGTTGACATATCAAGTAACTTTAGTGTTCCAGATATTGTATAATAAATGTAGAAAACAAGTCATTGTGAGTCTTATTTGACTCATTCCTCACATTCAACCTATTCTACAAATTCACGCCTCTTTAAATACAATACAACCATACTTTCTTGAATTTAAAGGTATAGCAATATATATAATTTAAAAAACATCTTCTCCTCTGCACAAGTTAGCTCCAAAACAGACGAAGTGGAATAACAAGCTCCCATCAAAACTTTTAACACAAAAGCACAAAGCTCAAAAATAAATAAATAATAGAATACATTTTTTCAACATTTTCTGCAATATAATGTTGTCATGTATTCTTCTTCGAGTTTCAATCTGAAATTCAGCCAAAACCAAGTCTAATCTTCACCAAAACCCCTCAAAATTGAGATATAAATTCCAAATCATATTTCCAATTATTTGTAACAACACCAATCCAAATAAATAAAGATTTTTGAAAACCGAAATTTGAATTCAAAGCTTCAAAGTTTTTTAATGGTTGTCAATGGTGGAATTGCCGTTCTCTTTTCCTTTCTTCTTATATTACTGAAATTTGGGATTGAGAGATAAAGAGAGACGTAGAAAGAATTCTCAATTCTTTGCAACAACATCAAATTCCCACAAACAATATCTTTTGAAAACACAAATTCGAATTCAAAGTTTTAAAGCTTTTTAATGGTTGTCAATGGTGGAGGGATTACAGATTTTCGCTGATTTTAGAAGAGGAAATCGTGGTGATTGAAGAGGAAATCGTGAAGATTTGGATAGAGAAACTTGGGGGAGTGGGAATATACGGTTGAGTAAAATTAGGAGACTAATTAATACCATTAAAATCCTAAAATGGTACATAAATAATAATTAGGTATATAGAAGGTAATTATATTAAAAGTTAAGCATGAAGGATAATATAGTTTACTATATGGCAGGAATGTAAAAATTCCTTAAAAAAAACATTTTTGGCCCAAAGAAAAAAGCTTAGGCCGAACAAGCTATGAGTGCCCGCCCTAGCAAGAAGTCATTTGAGGCTCCACAATCTCAATTTAACTCTTCAAGCCTTTTCCCTCTCCTTGAGATTTTTACATGCCTAATCCTTTATTTAATATTATTTTCATTAATAATATTATTTTTTATTTATTCTATAAATGGCAATTTCTTTTACAATTCTAGCACATTTTAAAAGTAAGCTGACCCTTAGATTAAGGTATTAATTTTATTCTAATAATATTAATATCATTTCTCTCTCATTATTATAGCAAAACTTTCCCTTTTTCACTCTTTTGTAACGGCATATCCCCCTCCCCCCCCCCTTCCTTTATTGTTGCTACCTTCTATCCCATTCTTGCATATAAAAATCAAATTTAAATATATTTACTTATATATATATATATATATATATATATATATATATATATATATATATATATATATATATTTATTTTTTTTTTTTT
>MU668574.1:55327-66448 GCA_026770625.1 Nicotiana glauca
ATATATATATATATATATATATATATATATAAAAGTTTTATATATCATTAAGATTAAATATACAAACATGAAAGAATCAAAAATCAAATAATATAAAATTAGTCAAATTATTGTTCAACGTTAATTTAGGAAATTAAGGAGAAGAACCAGAGGTGCTTTGGATTTAATTTTTTTTGGGAATTGAATGCTTTAGATTTTTTAAATCGTGATTCTGGGTCCATATTTATAGCTTCATGCTAAAAATAATTATTTAGGTGCCTTTTTTGTAAAATACCTATTACTGCTAGGTAACTGAAATATTTTCTTAAATATGGCCTACTTATGTTTTTTCCTCCTCCTTCCCCTTTACCTCATCACCTATGCCAAGCCCACATGTTTTATTGCTAGTAGATTACCAAAATATGACTTAGGCAAATATATTGTCGCTGGGAAATTCTAATCTACACTACTAGCCCATTTCAGTGTAAGGGTTTGCTACTTGCTACACTTTCTGCAATCAAAGTGCGCAACAGAGAATTTATCCATAAAACGCCATTTTCACTTAAAATTATGTTTCTTGGGACTGCTAGTAGACCAGTTGGCTTTTACACAAACACAAAATGATGAATCTGAATCAAGTATACCAGCTATTTCAAACATTTCATGGTGCACTAGATGAAAATTTTGTCTGTTGGATCAAAATCCATTTCCAGCTTCAGTTTTAACTGAAATCTGCAGTACTACCACAAGATGTACAGTCAACAACACATTCTACAACTTGGTACAGGTTCAAACATGAGAGACAAGAAAGGGCAGTCCTTGGACCTCTTCTCGTAATTGTCCCTTTGACTAACAAATTGTGTATCTAAGTTTGTTACAAGCCTGAAATTGACCTAAAAAGGAATCAGAAATTCATGAGACTGCATATGTAATTCAATTAATCCTTTAAAGCAACTTTTCAGACTGAGTTTACGCAGGATTGATTTACTGATAGAGCTTCTTCTTGTCCAATACTGAAACAGGTCTAAGGAGTTTCCATCAAATCATGATATCAGGGTCAAGCGCTCCCCTCCTGCTTGAAGCTGTGCTGCATATACATGGAAACAATATGTCATACGCAAATAGGAATATTTTAGAAGTACATTTATAAAAAGCTTGACAAGCTTGAAAGGTATACTCCCGTCAAAGAGAAATGCCTTCATAATTTGACATCGTGAAACTTCATGTAGTCCTCGTCATTAACAACATCAGCAAGCCTCTGACGCTCTATTATGTCTTCAATCATTTATTTAATATCTTTGTTTTCCCCATTTTCTATCCAGGAAAAAGAAAAGGTGACATAGCATGGTAACAAACTACCATGGGATAATTAACGTCTATAATCACCAGAATTAGAATACTGTAGGAACACAAGGGTACTTTCTTCAACAACCATTTTCATTTTTTTATAGGTTCAACGGACCGCCTGCTGCTTCATCTAGGAGAAATATTAAGCTCGGGTTCCATAATTTTCCTGATTATTCTATTGCATGTAGGGAAGGAAGACATATACGAGATCATCTCTTCACAATGCTTGTAGAGCTTCCAAGGCAAGAGGCACTTTTTCACCTGCCACTGCCAGTTTAACTATCCTGCTCCACTATTTCCTCCTTCAAGATGTGATAAATGTGCCTTTGGCTGTCTCTTGAGAAAAGCACTTTGTGGATCCAAATTTCCATTTTGTACTTTCCAACGGAACCAATCTTGCTCTATTTGGAGGATTGCGCTGTTGGATAGGTAAAAAATTTGGTTTGACACAACCTAAAACTTCCGCTCATATTTATTTTCATTATCTAATCTCTTCTCTATTCTTTCAGATGTTATGATAGAATAGAATTTATATTTCTAATACTTGCAGAAGACTCTTCCCAAGCACTGCAGATATCTTGCCTACAATAGTACTTCCTCGCTAATATTGCTATATGAGAACTCCAAATACACACCAAAACTTACAAATATTAGAAGCCTGGTTTATTTGTTATCTAATATTCCCTACAGATTATGTTTAATTGTACTTTTTTGTTTCCTTCTGGTGTGAGGAGGAGCTTGTAAATGAAGCAAAATCATTAATTAGCCTCTAAGAATCCTTACAAGAATCAAAAGGTATCTTATTTTGGTTTTTTGTTCACCTGTACATGCCTCAGCATTATTCTTGCCCGCGTATTCAATATAATTACCATTTCTCACAAAAACAATTCCCTACAAACTTGAAACAGAGCTTACTGCATTTTCTTGAAGAGCTTTAATATAAACAGCTGTCTTCGAAAGTGCTTGAATACTCTACAAATACTTCAAGATCTGAGACTTTAGATGGTATATAGGACAATTCATAAATATCACATGCTCAGTGTAAAATGGAGAAGAGCTTTTAAAATTAAAAGCAAACAACAGAACTGGTATCAGCAAAGACTACGTGAGAGACATCTTTGCTTCATCCAACCAAAAACCATTTTGCTGATTTACCGTGAAACCATCAAAGTCAAAATCCACCAGCATTTTAGCATTCCCGATTTCTAGATCTTTAGATTGCGTAAACAAAATAATCATAACTGCCATAATGAAAGAAGGTAAACACTAAGAAGTTTCCAGGAAAAAAATAAACACCTCTCATATTCTCTCCATGAAGAAGTCTCAGCTAGGAATAATAACACTAAGGGATCGTTTGGTTCTCATATTAGTTATGTGAAAATTATAACGCAGAGACTGTTTATGTGGTAATTAACAATGAAGAGATTACATTTTTGTATTCAAATAGTTCAATCTCCACATTTCCAGAACACATATTCTTATTCCACATTCCATGCTGTATAAAATAATGCATACATTCCCATATAACTTAATGTTAGTACTTATTTAGTTCCGTCAACCAAACACCGCTTTAGTTGTACAGCAATTATTTTTTCTTATGCGACCAACCAAACACTATATCAATTTGTGTGAGATTTATGGTGAGATTAGTTGTTTCAACACAATCTACAAAATGCTCCCGAGTGTTCGCAATTATCAAACGTTACTTTCAATCAACTAAAGCTGGATCCTTCATGGACAATGATGATCAAGTTAAAAATGTCCACGATTTTTACCAGAACCAATTCAGAGATAACTGACTTCATTATCTGCTTACTATCAGCAACACAAACTGTTCAGAATTAATCAATGACCAGCATATTGCTAGCCGAGTAAGCTACTCTTTGTCATTACCTGTCTTGTGTAAGATGAGTTTTGTGCAAGAAACTTCAAATACTCTTGCTTCTTTATACCAAAGCTGAACCTTGCATGATCTAGCAATGCTTGTTCTCTCTGCATATCTTCTACAGTTCTTTCCTTTTTCCACTTCATCTCCTTTATCTGTCTTTCAATTTCAAAGTAGTCCTGCGGCAAATTTGACTTTGCAAAGCTCTTTGGAAATTTCAAATCTACTTCCCTTTTAGCAAAGAATACAATAGAAAGACATAAACCCAACTCAGATTCAGAATATATAATTTCATGACGACTTAGTTACGCTATTCCTGGTATATAAACCTAAGAGGAAATACATTCTGTCAAAGTGAGCCCAAGAGAAGATAATTGACAGAAAAGACTGTGAATTTAATGTCATGTCCAGTCCCTGAAAATCTTATGATCTAGTCTTTCTTTCACAAAAGGATATTCTAGAGTTGTAATGTAAGTCGCTCAAATTCATATATCTTACTATAGGGTTACCTTTCTTGATTAAATTATATTATATACTGCGGTCTCTTTTTTATCTTTGGACGAAGAATTCACTGATAAATGGTGGGCATATCATTATGAAATAAAAACACAATAGACAAACAAATCGATAAAGACAGTTTTGTAGCTTCCTTGCTGTTTATGCATTAAATGACAGACGAACATATTTTCGGGATCACAGGACACAGATTGTAAGAGGAAGGTCATAGAAGCTGTACAGCTGAACTCACGAAGTTGAAGCTACACGCACATAAGCATAAACAGAAACAGCACCAGCTTCAGAAAATAGAAATAAATTGTTTTCTGTAGTTTCTGAAATAAAGAGATATAACTATTTAAAACAAGCTTCTTTACCTCTTGCCCAGGGCAAACACATTGTTATGCTTTATTATTCCTCCATCCAAAGATACTGCTCCATCTCTAATACAAGGGAGAGCCTGTAACATATCTGCTCTTGTTCTATATACGTGCAAGCGTGAAAACAGGTTATAGAAGAGAGTCTCTCTTAGACCGTAACCACTGCTTGTAGCACAATATAAGTTCACACTGTCTATATTGACCATATTCACAGCAAAGCCAAGAAAACCAGGTGGAGATTCGCCATTGGGTAATCTTGGCTTCAAAATATCAAGCCTCCTTTGAGGGTCGTCAGCTATGAACTCACCACCATATGGTCTAAAAATGAACCAAAAGAAGGAAAGGGATCAAAGGTATGTCAAAAGAGATGCATCAGTTTTTTCAAGAAACATAATCTTGATCTCAAACCTTAAATTTTCAAGACAGATAACAAGAAATCGGCCATCCAAAGACCTCCCAATAGAAGATCCAAGTCCATGAAGACCAGAAGTCTTGTTTATATAGCCTTCCTTATCGTATGTTTCCAGTGCTTTGATACCATCATATGTCTTGCACACGATTGCTAGCATAGTCTCAATTCCCAAATAATCTGAGAGAAGCCTGGATTTCAGAGATCAAATATACATGTCAGCCATAATACATAGCAAGCTGTCATTATTTGCCCTACTTGAAATTGCATGCTTTTCAACTTCTCATATCGTCACAACTAGTTCAAACAGAAAGAAATTCATGTTTTTATATGTTCTTTGAGACTATAGAGATATGAAGAAACACAGTGACAAGTTTGGTATGCACAAACACATTTACATCTAAAAATAAATGTAAATCCGCTCATGACAAAGAGTTGAGAACTGCAGTGGCCTAGAATAGATGCACTAAATATCTAAGGACAATTTCTTCCATCATCTCATTCCAATCCATTCTTGACCTCATAATCTCTCCGGAAATTACTGAAGGAAAAGACTCGATAATAAGAGAAAATATGAGGAACAAAAGAAGTTACTCAACACTCAAATCCCACAAACACTAGCACCTTCAACTCATTGAATAATATTGGTTTTTGATTAGTTAGGAACAGTGTTGTCAAAGGTGCGCTTAAAGCGCGCTTAAGCCCTGAAGTGAGGCTCAAAACACGTTGAGCGCTTCGCCTCGCTTTGTTGGCGCTTTAGTGTCGCATCAAAGCTCTAAGGCATACTTTTCCTCGCCAATAAAGTAATCTTGAAAAAGCGACCTTAAACAGTTGATATTTCACTTTATATTAAATTATTTTCAATTTCGTTATCCATATATTTGTTATTAATGCTTATAATGATTAGTCTTGGAGACTACATGCATATTTTTACTTTTTCTCCCGTTGCGCCTTTTTTTATTAAAGCCCACGCTTTATTTGTGCTTTGCGCTTAAAGCCCCAACGGACCTTAGAGCTTTTTTGCGCTTTTCGCCTTTGATAACACTGATTAGGAATGGGAATGTCTTTTCACCATTAGTAACGCAGGAGAAAGAAGATGAGGAAGATGAACAAACATCATGGGATGCAAAATTCAATATTTAAGAGATGAAACTAACATAGAACACCACAATATATTATCTTGCTTGTTGAAGTAAAAACCTTTCTGCTACCCACCCGACTTCTGCACACAATTATATTAAGTATATCTCTAGTCAATTTGAATATCAGCTAGCAACATGTCGTCATCCTGATTGTGATAGAATGAATAGGTGCTACATTTTTTAGGATATGGCTGAAGAAAACTGGGAAAAACTGCGATGTAGCTAAATTATAGCAGAAAAGGCAAGCAAATACATTAATTGAAATAAAATTAACCTGCTAAGATTGTCGTCATCAACTTTCCCAAGCATAGCAACAATTCCCAGAACATCCTTCGTCAAAGGAAGATGAGAAGCTTGAGTTCCATGACGAGTTTTTAGTTGGCACCAGATGCCAGCTGCTGATTTCTCATATCTTAAGATTTGTTCAATTGTCTCCTGCTCACTCAATACATGGGAAAGTTCCTCATTTTCAGGACCAGATTCACTCTCTGTCTGATACTTGCCAAGAGCGACTACAGTACCCACAAACAGGAAATGTGAAACAGGCATCTTGATATTGTAGTTTTCTCATGTTAAACTAAGCTTGCATAAATACAATGGGTAAATGCATTGATTAAGGGACACCCACTGATTCAACAAAAATAACTAGAATGACCATCCATATCTAATTACTAGCTAAACTTAAGTAAAAGGAAGGTACCTTGCATATCTAAGATCGAATTATCCAACCCATTCTTTTGAGTCTTCAAGAATTTGATATTCTCTTCGTGTTGTTTAATTTTTAGACCCATTTCATGCACAACATCCTCAAGTTTCTGCAGTATATAGCTGGTACTGATTGGTTTTGCACAATATTAAAAATGTGGTAAATCTCAAGTAACAGCTGTAAACGGTATCCATTAATCACAGGCACTCACTAATTTTACATATTACATTTCCTGCAAGATAAAATAATATAACTTGTGAAATTTCATGCATAATGTTAACAACCTTAGAGTTGTAGATAGTTGCCTCAGCCGTTCCATTTTGCATTGTGTCCCTCGCAAAAGAGTAGTAATCAGCCTGACCTCCTTGACTGAACCTCGGCTCATGCACAACTATAGGATTAGCATTGATTGGCAACTGGAAAAAAAAAATAACAAAAATCTGCGATCAAATATGCTTATCCAGGAAAAACTATAAAATGATGTAATCAGTAGCTCCCAGAGTACCTACCACACTAAGTGTTGAAGTAACTAATAAATTGTAAATTGTAGCAAACTTTCATACTTTTTTTCCATTTTAAATTGAAGACGACTGGAGTTACCTCCAGATGATAGAGGTTGATATGCAGATTATATATTCTACAAGTGCAAATCAAAAGTTTACGCAGCAATATGCTATAAAAAAAGGAGAATCTAGTCTGAGGCTGTAGATGTAAAAATTCCACATTTTACGAATTTCAGACCACTTGATCAAACGTTAGGAAACTGAAAAGAAACTTGTTTTACTTTGCTGACTAGTTTACATATTTGATGTCAAGCTCAAGCATAATTAGCTTAGTCCTGAAAGCTAAGTCCTTTCAGGTTGTAGGTATGTAATTGCAATAGGGAGGATTAAAAGGCACTGCCATTGTAAAAACTGGCTATTCATCATTATGGTCTCAACTGTTTAAACCAGTACGAGAAAATAAATGATTTTAAAAAAATAAAAAATAGTCCCAGGATCCTGAGATTTTTTACAAAAATCATTTGGCATGCAACATTATACCGACAGACCAACATTCAACCACCAAGTCTCACCTTGTAACATCCACAGCAAGTAAGCTGAAGCCAACCACCACCCATCGCGTCATCTATTCAAGAAGCCAAGTGATGATCACCCCCCATCCGTCACACTCTTATTTTGTACCATAAAATATTACACCAAGTACTACCAGTTTACTAGAAAGAATAAAAAGAAAATACTTGAGGTAGGAATAAACAGTATTCTGAAGTATCTATTAAATTGGCCAAAACTTTTCCGGTACAAAATCTTGGAATTCCAGTCCCATCTTATGCCGGTACTCGGCACTAACCAGAAAAAGAAGCAGCTCAATAAAATATGAGGACCTAATTTAGAACCCTTCACGTCCTCGGATCCTGACTACAAGAAGCAGCAAATTACAGCTGTTCTCTGGAATGCAGTTGTTAACACTAAGTTTGAGGAAGCTTTTCTTTTCTATCACCTTTATCTTGCTCTCTTACTACGTAAAAACTCTAACAAATGCAACCATCTTATGCATCAACACTCAAGTACTTTTTGAAACTTAACAGGCCTCCTGTGCCATAAAGAATGGCACTTTACTGTCATTACACACACAATTTTATCTTTGACTACAATTTGGGTTAAATCTTTATTTAAAATATAACGGGTTAATTTCGTTGATGGTCATTGAATTATCCTTTAATTTCAGTAAAGTCATTCAACTATTTTTTGTCACTTAAAAGTAACTAAACTTTATCTTTGTCACTTAAAAATCATTTTGCCTCAAACTTCCACCATAAATATGACATGGCATACATTTTAATTAAAAAAAATTCAAAGAAAATGCCACATAAGCTTACATGGGTCATACCCACATTAAGATCCATGTCTCCTTTAATATGACTTGACCCAAACTCCAAATCGGTTTCATGGGTAAAAAACCGCACATAGAATAGCTCTTACCAAGTCAACCACATCCCTCTTTAGATATTAAATTCCACATTATTTTAAATTAAATTCCACATTAATTTAAAATAATTATCCTAAAATACAAAGTTTTTACCTTTTCTGTAAGGTAATGCACACTCATAATTATTCTATACTAAAATAATTTATGCTAGAAAATTCTTATTTTGTTTGTATGCCCTGTCCGAGTCATTTTATAACTCTACCGAATAAGAATTTTGCAACATTTCTTCTTCTTCTTCTTCACAGAAAAATTAGGGTCTTGATTTGGCTTCTGCCACCCCAAAACAGTTGGTGTTATTACTACATGATGTTAATCTTCGCTAAGAGGTTATCAATCAACTAACTAAGGTGACACGTTTTAAATCTTTTTATATATCTAAGTGTTTATATGCATTTTGAGTACGTTTTAGTTTTTGTTTATCTATTTGTTTCTGTGTTTTTGTCCTCTACTTTGTGGTTGATCGGTGTGTGCATTCATTTGTGTTGTCTTTCATGCCTTCTTTTGCTCTTTGAATGATCGCTATAATCCACATTGAATTCTCTGAGAATGATGTGATTGAGTGTTTTCTATTTTTTCTAATATTAGAGATGTCAAAACGGGCTAGCGGGTTACAGAAATAGCCTTAAAGTGGATGATTATAAATTTTGTCCACGCTTGTCTCATGGACAGAACTTCAAGTTTAACAAGTGTTACCTTTCGCTTGCCCCATGGGCAGCATTGAATGTGCGTTATGTAACGGAAAAGGTAAAAACTTTGTATTTTAGGATACTTATTTTAAATTAATGTGGAATTTAATATCTAAAGAGGGATGTGGTTGACCTGGTAAGAGCTATTCTATGTGCGGTTTTTTACCCATGAAACCCATTTGGAGTTTGGGTCAAGTCATATCAAAGGAGACATGGATCTTAATGTGGGTATGACCCATGTAAGCTTATGTGGCATTTTCTTTGAATTTTTTTAATTAAAATGTATGTCATGTCATATTTATGGTGTAAGTTTGAGGCAAAATGATTTTTAAGTGACAAAGATAAAGTTTAGTTACTTTTAAGTGACAAAAAATAGTTGAATGACTTTACTAAAATTAAAGGATAGTTCAATGACCATCAGCGAAACTAACCCAAATATAACCGGTCCAAATGGAAAGAAATGGATATCAAGGATTCGTATAGCTGATGCCTACTAGCTTTGAATTGAAGCGTAGCTCTTTTTTAATTCAAGAGTTGGAGGGTCCTTTAATTTCGCCCAAATGTTCTCAAGGAAGTAACTAAAAAAGCATCGAAATTCAACGGAGAAACATATACATGCATGACATCATTTCCACTGTCTATTAGTATAATTAAGTGTTTATCGGAGTTTTTAAGCCTTAGCCGAGTATCTATGAGAGAATGAGTGTTAGCAAGAGAAACAGTAGTTAAAAAGATATTTGACTCGACGAGCAGGAGATGAATCCGGAGGGAGATAAAGAAAAGGAATAGTACCTTCACTTTCTCGTCGTTTACCGACATTCACCGTTGTTGCAGTTGATCGCCGGCGGTGAGCAGGATCGTCGGAGACTCGAGGCGGAGGAAACGGGCAATGGGAGTGAGCAACGCACACGTTGTGACAGTAAAATGAACTTACATAGGGCTTTGCCGAGTGAGGGAAAGCACTTTACCGCAATCCGTGTTTCCCCAGGTGTCGTATGTTAGGATACATTACAATAATATACTAGTAGTCCTACACGTGCAGTCAATATTAATTAAATTAAATTATGATAAGGTTTGTTTGATCCTATTAGATCGTATTGCTTTAATAAAATTCAATTGTTATCTTGTTTGTCAATACGATATACCCAATAAAGAATTCTTTATTAAATCAAAGGTACTTATATAGTTAGTGAATAATTTTTTTATTCTATTTTTCTTTATTATATTAAATAATATTTAGTATTCGCTTTCTTTTTGTAATATATGAGAAGATATATAATTTATTACTATTGAAATATTTTTTTATTTTAAAGTTTATTTTGTTGTTCTTAATAATATTATCTAAATTTTAGTGAATAAAATCTATGTTAAACTAATGGGACTTATACAGGCAGCGCAACGTTTTTGTTGTGTATTTTTTTTATTATATCTTTTAATATTTAATATTATTATATTGTTAATAGAAAGTTTCATTAGCATATTACGTCATTTAATATTTTTCTCTGAAGTATTTTTATTTTCTTATTTTTGTTTTTATTTTCAAATAATTTTAAAACTCCAACTTAAAACTATTCCCCAATTTGAATAGATAATTTATTATTTTTTTTAATTTTGTTTTTTATATTAATATTATTTTAAAACTCCAACTTGAAACTACTCCCCGATTTGAATGGGTAGTTTTTCTTCTCTTTTTTCGTTTTTATAGCTTTTTTTTTTGCTTTTTTATTTTAAAATAATTTTAAAACTACAACTTGAAACTAATCCCGCCTATTTGAACGGGTAATTATTTTTTTATATATTTTTATTTTTATTTTTTTATTATAGTTAATTATAAGATATCTATTTTTATTTTAAAATTATTTTAAAACTCCAGCTTGAAACTACTCCCCGATTTGAATGGGTAGTTTTTCTTCGTTTTTTATAGAATTTTTTTTTTCCTTTTTTATTTTAAAATAATTTAAAAACTCTAACTTGAAACTACTCTTACCCAATTTGAATGGGTAGTTATTTTTTATATATTTATATTTTGGTTTTTTATATAGTTAATTATAAGATATCTATATATATATATATATATATATATATATATATATATATATATAT
>MU668574.1:66485-84455 GCA_026770625.1 Nicotiana glauca
CAACTTGAAACTACTCTCACCCAATTTGAAAGAGCAGTTATTTTTTTATATATTTATATTTTTGTTTTTTATATAGTTAATTATAAGATATCTATATTTAGTAATTCAAATAAAGTAACCAATTAATATATATATATATATATATATATATATATATATATATATATACACGGTAGTTTTGTATGTTTTTATTATTTTTATTTTTTATATATATTTAAATTCAAAAAGAATAACCAATAACTAATTATTAACTAAATAACTAATTATGTCATGTGGTTTTTTCTTAGGCTGCCACTTGGCGTAATGAAAGGACTTTTTCCTCTCATTTTAGTAATATATAGATTGTTTGGTAAATATTTTGAATCTATATATTAGTTATGCAAGCATTAGTTATACATCTTATTTGGTATTAGCCTATGCATAACTAATGCATAGAAAACAATGGTATTAGCAATGCAATGGGTTTTAATACATGTATTAGCTTAGTGAAAGATAAAATTATCCTTCAAAATTTATGCTTGATTAAAATATGCTAGTTAGTATATTAATGCAAGTTCAAATAATTCAAATAGTGAGAAAAAAAATTATATCCCTAGTAAATAAATAAATACTTAACATATTTCTTTTTTTATAAATAAATATTTAATTTTATTTTACAATATAGGTAGACAAATAAATAAATTTTTTAAAATTTTTTTCATATAGAAATATTTCTCAACATATGTTTCTTTTAAAAGTAGGAGTGTGGACTAGTTTTGAGGGTATTTTCGTGAACAAACAATTCTTTTAGAAATTGTGCAATACTTTAATACATCAAACCAAACAATGAATAAGAAATATGTCAGCATAACTAATACCAGCATAATTAAACTGATACCAATATTACTAATACACCATATTCAGCATTAATCTTATGCACCCTACCAAACAACCCCTTAAAGTGTCCTTAGTGTATATGGTTACACCAAAAAAGTACACTTACTAATTAATTCATTCATTCATAAATAATAACAAAAATTTATAAGAATACATATTATTATTATATTATTTAGATGCTTTTTATAGTGTGTAAATCGCTTTTCGCGTGTGCAAATATTTAAACAAGATTCTTCATTTAAATTTTGACCAATCTTAAAATTTTGACTAAATTGCTTTACATATTTAGAGATTACACAAATTACTACAAATTACAATTCTACTATTTAAAATATACACACAAAAAAAACGAGAAAGGTATAGCTAAGGAAAAATTATATAGTTATTGGCGGAATTCATATACAGAGCCTCCTAAACTTGTTAAGTTTTCTATTTAAACATCTCAACTAAGGCTCGATCTATATCATTAGTAAAAAAATATTTATTTATTTATGTATGTGTTCTATTCATTTTCAACGCGTGAAATATCTTTAAAATGAAATTATTTTTTTTAGTTAATATTACTCACAGGGATGCCTCTATGGATATATATTAGTAACTAGTTTCTAGATACGCACTTACGCATGTAGTTTGTATCTGATTGTATCACTAAGTATCAATTTTAAAATAATCACATAAATATTATTATGCAAAGTGTTTGCGTCTTAAATAATAATTAAATAAAAAGATCATGATTAATGAATGTTGATTCTTTTTAAATACAACAACAATAATATACCTAGTAAAATCTCATAAGTGGAGTCTGTGGAGGGTAATGTATATGAAAACCTTATTCCTACCTTGTGAAGGTAAAGTGATTATTTCTGATAGATCCTCGACTAAAGAAACGCATAATCACTGCAGTTAAGGTAAGAAAATACGACAAGAAGAATCCATGTAAAGATAAACAATAATCACAGTCAAAAAAAGGAAACCGAAGAAAAAGCAATACGTGTCTGAAATCTATGCATAGGGAATACTATGCTAGTATTACAGGTATAGAAAAAGCAACACAGGTAAGAAAAAGAATTATGTTTGACGTCTTTCTAACCTACTACCCTAATTCTCGATCTCCACACCTTCTTATTAAGGGGCATGTCCTCGACTAGCTAAAGATATGACGTGTCCTATAATACTTATTCGCCAACTCTACCTCTTCTTGGACCTACCATAGCCAACCTCTCATACCTCCTCACTAGCGTATTTGTGCATCTCATCTTCACATGCCTAAATTGTCTTAACTGCGCTTTTCGTATCTTGTCCACCACCGGAACCTCTCTGACCTTGTCCCAAATATCTTTATTCTTAATTATATATATCTCCTTGTATGCCCACACATCTATCTTAGCATCTTCATTTTCGCTACTTTTATTTTTTGAACATGGGAGGTCTTGACTTGTTAACACTTTGTCCCATACAATATAGTCGGTCTAACAACCATTTTGTAAAAGTTACGCTTAAGTCTCAGTGGCACTTTCTTATCATAAAAGACACCGAATGCAAGCCTCTATTTCATTCATCCCGTTCAAATACGATGGATGACATCATCTTTAATCTCCCCATTCCCTTGTATTATATACCCAATATACTTAAAACTTCCTCTCATCACATCACTGAAGTACTTCAAGTATTCTGTCTTAGCCCTAATCAACTTAATACCTTTAGATCCCAGGGTCTGCCTCCAAACCTCCAGCCTAGTGTTAACACCATCTTGAGTCTCGTCAATCAGAACTATGCCATCTGCAAGTAATATGCACCAAGTTACCTCCTCTTGAATATGTTACCTCAACTTATCTATCACCAAGAAAAATAAGAACTAGTTGAGAGCTGACCCATGGTGCAACTCCATCATGATTGGGAAGTGGTCGGAGTCTCCTCCCACTATCCTCACATGTCTTGGCCCATCGTACTTATTCTTGATTGCCCTAGCGTATGCGACATGTACACCTCTAGCCTCCAAATATTTGTAAAGAATCTCCGTTGAGGCTTTGTCATAAGCTTTTTCTAGGTCGATGAACATCATATGTAAGTTCATCTTCCTCTCTCCATATACTGTTCCACCAATCTCCAAACAAGGCGGATGCCATTGATAGTCAATCGTTCTAGCACGAAACTAAAGGTATTCTCAGAAATTGACACACCCTTTCTCATCCTCATCTCTACCACCCTCTCCCAAACTCTCATAGTGTGGCTTAATAGATTGATACCCCGATATTTGTTATAATTTCAAAACTCACATGTGTTCTTATACAATGGAATTATTGTACTCCACCTTAATTCCTCGGGTATCGACGTCATCCTAAAAATAATATTAAACAACACAGAGAGTCAATCTATACCTACTCTTCCCGCGCTCTTTAAAAATTCTATAGGAATCTCGTTTGGCTTGGGTGCTTTACCCCTACTCATCTTATGCACTGCCCTTTAAACCTTTGCAACCTTTACCTGCCTACAATACTCACAATATCGATGAATTTCAAAGTGCTCCAAATAGCCTAGCACAATGTCCATGTCCCTCTCCTCATTCAAGTGTCTATGGAGGTATGTGTGCCATCTACTTCTAATGTGTGCCTCCTCCATCAATACTTTACCATCTTTATCGTTGATGCACTTCACTTGATCCGGATCTCCAACATTCCTCTCTCTCGCCTTGTCTAGCATGTACACCTTCTTATCCCCGTATTTGTCCCTACGTTCATCATATAAACGTTGAAACACTATCATTTTTGCCACAATAACCATTAACTTCACTTCTTCTTTTTCGACTTATACCTTTCCCTATGTGTCTGCTTATCCTCCTTATCTTTTATCTCCATCAACTTCGTTTAAGAAATCTTCTTGGCTTCCACTTTCCCTTGGATCTTTGCAATCCACCTTGGTGATCACCTACGTTACCCCTAGAGACCCCCAACATCTCTCTAGTTGCTTCTCTAATGCAAGTAGCCATCATATCTTACATAATATTTGCATTCCCACTACTACTCCAAGCCCTTATCGTCATAAACTTCTCCCTTAAATCCTGAGCTCTGGCAGTGGTTAAGCCACCCCATTTAATCCTTGGCCTATTGCAGAAAGCCCTCTTATGTCTCTTCCTCTTTTCTTACTTGTAATAACCTTACAATCATTACAAAGAACTATATCATCCTTACTAAGGAGTAAGAGTCTATCTAAGTCCTAGCCATCAAACTACGAAAGGTTACCAGGTGCTCCTCCTTCTCCGAAAAACTCAAATTAGCTATCACCAACTCAAAGGTTTTCGTAAAATCCAAAAGTGAGACTCCTCCTTCATTTTTATCCCCAAACCAAAACCTCTATGCAAAAGTCATAACTCACTGAAGTTGTCCCTATATGGCTATTAAATTCTCCTCCTATGAATAGCTTCTTATCAGGCAGTATACCTCTCACAACCTCGTCAAAATCCTCCAAAATTCTTTTTGACCTCCTCTTCCAAGCCTGCTTCAGGTGTGTAAGAACTAATTATGTAACGACCCGACCGGTCATTTTAAGATCTAGCGTATCGTTCAGTAGTCTGAGGCCATGAGCAATTTTATTTCAGGTAATATGACTTGTACGTGTGGTCGGAATTGAATTTTGGGAAGTTCAAAGTTGATTTGGAAAGAGAATTCTCATTTCGAAAGCTTAAAGTTGAAAGAATTAACTAGGATTTTTGAATAAAAGACCTCAGAATCAGGATCTGAAGGTTCCAGCAGGTTTGTATGATGATTTTGAACTTGGGCGTATGCCCGGATCGGGTTTTGGATGACCCGAGAGTATTTTGGCGCCTATTGTGGAAGTCAACATTTTGGAAGAAATTTCATAAGTTTGGCTTGAATTGCATTTCAGTTTTATCGATGTCTGTTTGGGATTTCGAGTCTGGGAGTAGCTCCGTATGGTGATTCTGGAGTTGGGAGCGCGATCGAAAGTGAATTCGAAGGTCCGTAGGTCATTTGGAGCCAATTGGCTAAAGATAGAAAATTGAAAGCTTTTGGAGAAGTTTGACCGAAAGTGGACTTTTTGATATCTTGATCGGATTCCGATTCTGGAAGGTGGAGTAGGTCCGTAATGTCAAATATGACTTGTGTGCAAAATTTGAAGTCAATCGGACGTAATTTGATAGTTTTCGGCATCGAAGTAGAAGTTTGAAGTTCTAAAGTTCATAAAGCTTGAGTTGGACGTTGATTCATGATTTTAGCATTGTTTGGTATGATTTGATGCCTAGAGCAGGTCCGTGTTATGTTATGGAGTGGGTTGGTGTGATTGGACGGGGTCCCGGGAGCCTCGGGCGTATTTTCGGGTTGTATCGCACTCTTATTTGATGTTTCAACATCATTTCTTTGGACATAAAGGGTACCATATTAAGCAAATGAGCTTCAAATTACTTTTTTATTGAACCATTAGATCTGTATCGTAATTACGTATCCATAGCAAAAAAGAATCGTCAAATTTGGACATCGTATGAGGGAGTTATGTTCATTTATGTGTCGGAAAAATTGCTGGTTGCTGTCATAACCGCAAATGCGGTCATTTTTCCGCAGATGTGGTCATATTTCCGCAGATGCGGAAAATGCTGGAGGCAGTAGGGTTTCTTTTAAAAATCGAAGTTTGGTTCATTTCCACTTCATTTCTTCCATGAGGGCCGATTTTGGAGCAACTTTGGAGTGTCATTTTCATCACCAAGCATGAGGTAAGTGATCTCTACTAGTTTTGAGTATATACAAGGTTTGTATACAAATTTATACATGGAAAATTGTAGAAAACTTGGGGTTTGGGGGAAAACCTAGAAAACTAGTATTCTTGGATTTTGACCACGATTTTGAGTATGGAATTTAGAAAAAATCATATATTTGAGTTCGTGAGGCTATGGGTAAACTTTATCTTCGAAAAATTTCGGATTTCGGGCACGTGGGCCCGGGGGCATTTTTGTCAACTTTTCAATCGAGGTTAGGAATTGTTATAAATTGGATTATAATGAGTACATTAGCATATATTAATGGGTTTACATAATTATTGGCTAGTTTTGGAGCGTTGTGCATTGATTCAAGTCTTCGAAAGGGCGCAGAATGCCGGTTATGGATCTTCGGAGCGAGGTGAGTCTCCTTTCTAAACTTGTAAGAGGGAATTATCCCCATAGGTGAGTTAATTGGTTATGTGCTCCTATTTGTGGGGGTTACGTACGCATGAGGTGACGAGAGTCCATGCGTAGCTACTATTATGCTATTTTCCGGGTAGTCTAGGACCCAAAAGCATGTTATACATGGATTAATTGTAAACTTATTGACAACTTTGATTGCTTAAATCACATTAAATTAGTAAATGAATTTCTAAAAGGATTAAACTTCAATTTCTTAAATTGTTAAAAGAGGATTGGCTTTTAATTGGATAAATGTTCCCTGATAAATCCTTAATTGGCTGTTTGAGCGTGTATTCCTATATGTACCTGCATCGCACGTATGATTCGCGAGCAGGGTATTTGTTTACTTTATATTTACCGTGTCACAGATAGTTCGCAAGCGAGGTAATAGATGCATCTATGGTTCGAGCCGTTCGACCCTCGGCAATGCACAATTTGCATTTTTGTTGGAGCGGGCCGTCGACCTCAGCATGATATGTGCATGCTTACATTGCTTGCCTGAGAATTTTAAATGTTGATGTTGCCTTTTTTTTTTGGCCTGATATAAATTGATAAAGATAATGAAAAAAAATCTTGAAATTCCTTTATTATTTGTTAAAGGTGTTTACCCGCTTTCCGGCTTTGTGAGTTATAACTGCTATATAATTCCATGATTTCCTTACATCTTTATTATATTATTATTTGACCGCTAGCAAGTGTTGAAGTTGACCTCTCGTCTCTACTTCTTCGAGATTAGACGGGATACTTGCTGAGTACACGTTGTTTTCATACTCATACTACACTTGCTGTGCATTTTGTTGCAAAGGTTTATGTGTGGCTAGTGGCTTAGTGGCATTGCGGCATGGTTGACATGGAGACTAGGTGAGTTGTATTTCCTCGAGGCGACCCGCAGCTAGTATAGTCTCTCTCAGGATTCTATTTATTTTCTGTCCAATTGTATCCCGGACAGCTGTTGTACTTTATTCGATTTTTCTTAGAAATTGCTCATGTACTTGTGACACCGGGTTCTGGGATATATTTGGGTTTATTCAAAAATTTTAAAAGTTGTTTAAATATTTCATTATTCATTCGGAGGAATATACTGAGTATTGTTTTAATCGTATAAAAGAAGTATTTTCAAAATTATTAAAACAATTGTTTCATCCAGTATCGGTACTTATGAGGGCTCTGAGGCTAGGCACAAGTTGTCATGATGCTTATGAATCATTATTCCACAATATTGTTATGATGGTAGGATGTTTGCCTACGTGTCGGGCAGTGAATGACTTGAAGGGAGGTTTACTCAGTGCATGATCTAGAGATTCAATATTTTATTTCCGGCAGGGGAAATGCAATCAGGCTGAGAATGTTCAGGTTTGCGTTTATGGGAGAATGAGACTTGGTATTTTCAAGTGTGGTGGAGTTTTCTTCTATGATGAGGTGTTGTTGTCCTTATTGAAGGTACTAAGTTTGCCGGTATTATGATCTTCTACAATTTTCCTCTAGAGCAGGATATTACGGGTAAGTATTGAAGAAACGACTGTTAGATATCGCGGTGTGCGGCGGTGCAGGATTGAATCGGTGTTCCTAGTGTTGACGGCTCGAGAAACATGATCTTCGAAAAGGTTTAAGGATAGTAGCAGTTCATGGGTTCAAGTGCTACAAAGATGGATTTATTTAAGGCAGCAATTGAGCAACAAAGTATGAGGAAGGACATGTGGGAAGTGTCAGGCGGTGTTTAAAACTTCTAAAAGGCCAGGTATAAGAAGTGCAGGTCGAGTAGTTGATTAAAGAAGTGAGTTTTCCCAAAGTAGGAGAGTGGCGGAGCTGCATAGGGGCTTGGTGGTAGGATGATTACACGCCTTAAGGAGAGTTTGGATTGGTTTGAGAATTTTAGTGATTGGTAATTGGGGTCAACGGATCTAATTTGAAGTATGGGCTAATATGCAGCAAAAAGATCGATCGTGCGAATGTGGTTGATGATTTAGAGTATAAAAAGGGGTTTTATAGAAAGTATCCGAGAATTTAGGCGGTGGATTTCGCAAGGTTATGTCAATAAGAGATAAGGAATTCCGGTAAGTTACAGAGTCTTGTAATAGCAACTTCAAGCTAAGTGGGTGAGTTCCACCGCCTATGATTGGGTTGCATGGTTAACCACTTGCGAGATTTTTTGGTTGTTAGCATATTTTTGGGTGATTTCGGCTACGGAAAAAGAACATAAGTGGTAATTTGAGCAAAGGAATTGTTAAAGGGTGCTATGGTTGGCCTTATTGGCTCATGTTCAGACTTGGGGAAGGATTCAGGATTTATGCCTTATATAGATGCGGGTTTCAAGGAAAGTGATTCTTCTAGGTGTTTCATCGAGAGGGTATTCATGTGCTAAAAGATTTATAAAGTTGATTATATTCGAGGCCAAGTTAGAGCGGGTGGCTCTCAACAACGGTCCTAATGGATTCAAAGGGGTAAAGTGTGGTGCCTAACGATTTTGAGCCTATAGGTATGGTTAAGAGTCAAGCTTCTATAGCAACTTATGAGAAGAGGCTCAGAATGTTCTATGATTTTTTGACTTGCAGTGTAGCATTTGGGAGGTATAATATGGTTCGTGGTATTTGAGACAGCATGGTATCGTGATTTAAGGTCACTCGGGACGAGTGCGGATAGAGTGTGGTAAGTGTTGAATGGAGTTATTATTGTTTTGATGGCAATCAAGGATAAATTGGACGAAGATGGATTGGCTAGTCATGGTTGAATTGGCATATTGATGGTGGCGATCAGTTCCTTCCGTGTGATCAAGTTATGCAAGTGATTTGTGACGGTACGTATGAGGCTTATCAGCCGCCGTAATTGATATTTATTCAGAAGCATTCTACTATTATGGCTTGTTATGTGGAAGCAGATTCCGGAAGGGCTATAGTGCCTTAGACCACTACTTAAAGATTTGCATATTCTACTATTATGATGATTCGCTGTGTGATTCTATGGTTCTCCTGAAGTGAGTTAAGTGAAAGGTTTTTATATGATGAAGTGTTAATCTATTAATAGTTCCGGAGTTATGATGAAGATTGTGTTCTGTCGTATATTGGCATATCAGGGTGCAGTGAGTAGTATGGAATTTGAAGTGAGGATCAAGGTTGTAGTTTGGTGCTGGCAAGGATGTCATGAGCTCGGACAAACACTAAAGGAGTTTCAATGTCTAAAGTAAGTTGGTATTGTCTTCAGCGTCACCTAAGATCGTTGTTTTGTGAATAATTCTTTGCATCTTGGTTAAGGATTCTTGATCGCTTTTCAGCATTAGTGCGGCCGGTGGTTTGGATGTACGGACATGTTATTTGTTATGATAGGTTGTGGGAGCATGTCCCAGAGGAATACTGTATAAGTACGGCATGCAGTTACGTGATTGATTAAAGATTTAAACCAAGTATGAAGATTTGTGATGATATCGGTAAGTTGAGAATATATGCCTGGAGGGCACTCAGTTATTGGGTTGTGGACTGTGGAGGATTACCCCGGTTATGATGGTCGTTCTTTTGTGTTATGAGAAAAAGGGGGTCATTAGGGACCTTTGAAAGGTTATTAGCCTATTTCAGTATGATCGGAACCAACTGGAGGTCTATGGAGGGATTTAATGTGAATATGGGCTTTGTAGCAGGCCAGATGTGATCATTTTAGCAATTCGCTCCTTATGTAAGAGTAGTCGGGGTGAGCAATTCCATGTAGTGATGTATTGCGCCATATGAGTTGTGAGACAGCTTGGTGAGTTTCTTCTGTATTGAGGTTCCGCGTAGAGATGATATTGTATGAGCATGATGGCTCTTGAGATACAGATTGTATATCGCACCTCGGTTGTGCTTGAGTTTGTGGCTTATAGCGCTGTGTGTCTCCTAGGTAAATGGTATTATGCACCTAGCGTGCTTGTGACCGATATTCGGTATCTTGCTGTAACTGGCAAATTAGCTCAACATATATCTCCTTGCGTGAATTTTATGTGTGGATCGGGTGGCACGCCGCCATGGTTATATTGTCTGGATCGGGTGGCACGCCGCCATGAGTATGTTGTTTGGATCGAGTTGCACGCTGCAATAGTGTGATGTTCAGTACAGTTCCCAATATCTATTTTCATGTGTTCTGTTTCCTATTTTCTGAGGAAATATCATATTAGTTGTGCGCCCGCGTCGCATGTATGATTCGCGAGCGGGGTAATTGGATCTCTTTTTTTAGAGTTCGTTTTCCTTTTGCATCGCATTATAATTGGTAGCCTGTTAGCACATTGTAGCATCATATGAGACTTTTGATCATGTACGGGATGGCTTATTGCCTGAGTAGTTTGTACTGGGTGAGACGAGATTATTGGATTTAGCATCAGTGCAATCTGATTATATGAAGTATATTAAGAAGCTAAGATCATTATTTGGCTCGAAATGAAGTGATGGATCTTGTCAGGAGTATAGACCCAATGATTTGTTGACTCGGCCGCTGGTTATAAATTTTTGCACATCTCTTCTGTCGTGGCGATATTGTAAAAGTTAGAACAAGACCTATGCATGTCATGAGGTGTAATGGGAGCATCAGATTCGTGAAATTTCGACTAAGTCGATCAGAGAGTGTTATTGTGGTCCGGTGAGTAAAGTGATACAGGGTGTTAATTCAGCAAAATTGTGCAGTCATGTTTGGGTACAGCATGTAGTGATTAATATGATGAGCATATGCTGGAAACAAGCATAATATAGAATTTCGGATGTTGGAATTGGACTCTAAGGCTTATTTGCTTGAATAAAAGGAAATATCTTCAGAATTGATCGAGTTAATATGCTCAACTGAGTTGTGGTAGCACGGGAAGGTGTGTGAGGTGTTAAACAGTGATTTCAGACTACTTCAGTGTAGTTCTCAGCACGTTCGAGGACGAACGTATGTTTAAGTGGGAGATAATGTAACGACCCAATCGGTCGTTTTGAGATCTAGCACGTCGTTCAGCAGCCTAAGGCCATGAGCAGCTTCATTTCAAGTAATATGACTTGTACACATGGTTGAAATTGAATTTCGGGAAGTTCAGAGTTGATTTGGAAAGAGAACTCTCATTTCCAAAGCTTAAAATTGAAAGAATTAACTAGGATTGGATTTTTGAGTAAACGACCTCGGAATCGGGATCTGAAGGTTCCCGCAGGTTTGTATGATGATTTCGGACTTGGGCATATGCCCGGATCGGGTTTTACATGACTCGGGAGCGTTTTGGCGCCTATTGTGAAAGTCAACATTTTGAAAAAAAATTCATAAGTTTGGCTTGAAGTGCATTTTAGTTGTATCGATGT
The DNA here is from genome assembly GCA_026770625.1 of Nicotiana glauca. Lineage (NCBI taxonomy): Eukaryota > Viridiplantae > Streptophyta > Magnoliopsida > Solanales > Solanaceae > Nicotiana > Nicotiana glauca. Next base: position 77,817 of record MU668574.1, read on the forward strand.
CCGTTTGGGATTCCGAGTTTAGGAGTATCTCCGTGTAATGACCCGTCCGGTCGTTTTTGGAATTCATGCCCCTATCCCCCATTAACTGTTTCCCCTAAGTTCATTTATGCTATTTTGGTTTGCTGGGACGTTCGGCGTTAGGATTCAGAGTGTTTTGGTACACTTAGTCCCTAAATGAGAGCTTAAGAGTTGAAAATGGTCCGTATTCGGAACAGTGTGAAGACAACCTCAGAATGGAAATCCGATGGTTCCGTTAGTTCCGTTAGATGATTTCGGGGTTGGGAGCATGTTCGGAATGTATTTTGGGGGTTCGTAGCTCATTTAGGCTTGAAATGCCGAAGTTTGAATTTTTGAAGTTTACGGTCCGATAGTGAATTTTTCATCCGAGGGTCGGATTTGAATTCCGAAAGTTGCTATAGCTCCGTCATGTCATTTGGGACGTGCGTGCAAAATTTCAGGCCATTAGGGCGAGTTTTGGTTAGGTTTTTGATCGAAAGTGTGTTTTGTTGGAATTTGAAGTTCTTAGGCTTGAATCTTGATTTAATTGGATTTTCGGTGTTGTGTTAAGTGTTTTAAGAATTGGTAAAAGTTTGAATGAGGTATTAGGTGGTATTGGTGCTTTTGGTTGAGGTCCCGGGGGCCTCGGGTGTGTTTCGGATGCTCGACGGGCAAGTTAAGGAAAAATTTGCAGCAGGCTTCTGGTATTTTCGCTTTTGCGGCTTGGGAACCGCAGAAGCGGAGCCGCAGAAGTGGCTAGGCAGCCGCAGAAGCGAGGTGTGGGCTCAGGGTTAGGTCCGCAGAAGCGGACGAAATTCCACAGAAGCGGTATCGCTTCAGCGCTCCATAGACCGCAGAAGCGGAAAATGGGATGGTAAGTGGAAGCCGCAGAAGCGGTACTTTGTCCGCATATGCGGGAGCGCAGAAGTGGTCCCTTGTCCGCAGAAGCGGAAATGCCTGTGCAGAAATAGAAAATTTCGAGTTTTTAATTTCATAAGTTGAAAAATCGATTTAGAGCTGGGGAGAAGGCGATTTCGAGTGAGTTCTGGAGAGAAAATCTTTGCGTAACGTTTCCTTGATCCCTTTTCATTATGTTTCATCATTATATAGATAAATACATCATTTGATATCGAATTTAGGATCAAGAACTTGGTAATTTGGGGTAAAAGTTCATAGACCAAACTTTGGGGTTTTGAGGGGGCATTTGACCTCCGATTTGGAAGATTCTTATATGGTTAGACTCCTGAGAGTACGAGGGTTCTGAAAATGTGAAAATTATTCGATTCCGAGATGTTGGTTGGAGGGGCATTTTGGTCATTTTACCTATTTTTCGTGCTCTAGCTTTAATTTTTATAATGGAATCGGTTGTTTGCAATATTATTTATGATGTGTAATTGAATTGAATAGATTTGAGCCATTTGGAGTCGGATGCTCGTAGCAAGAACGTGGTGTTGGATTGATTTTGAGCCTGTTCGAGGTAAGTGGCTTGTCTAACTTTGTGTGGGGGACCTTTCCCCTTAGGAATTGTTCTTGATATTTGAGTGCCTTGTACGCGAGGTGACGAGCGCGTACTTGAGCCGATTGATGCAAATCCGGATTTTACTTAAGTTGTTAATATTTAACTTTCTTTCTTATTTGCCTTATCTTACTTGAAGCTTATTTCTTGTGCTAGACTAGGAAAGCATGTCTACCTGACATAATTGCCTAATTTCTTAAGTTGTTAATCGTACTACGTGAAGCATGCTAGGCTAGTTCCAACTGCCACTCTACTTTTCATACTTATCCTTGGTTTGTTTCTAGCTATGATTGCGCATTTATTTTGGGACTACGGGACGGTATCCCAGGAGATCCCCCTGCACTTTTATTTTGGGACTACGGGACGGTATCCCGGGAGATCCCCTGCACATAAATGATTGGACTACGAGACGGTATCCCGGGAGATCCTTTGATACTGGTACGAGAGTTGGACTACGGGACGGTATCTCGGGAGATCCATTGGACAGTTGAGGAGAGGGCTACAGGACGGTATCCTGGGAGGCCCTCATTGGTATTTGAGGTTGAGTTGTGTTTACCCTGTGTTTCTGCTTTATCCTGGTAGTTATTATTGTTTCGTTGATTTGCCTTATTATACTGCTGCGTTATTATCTCTGTCAAATTTCCACACTGTTAATTATTGCTACTGTTATATTTTTGCCTCAGTAGGGCCCTGACCTTTCCTCGTCACTACCCAACCGAGGTTAGGCTTGGCACTTACTGAGTACCGCTGTGGTGTACGCATGCCCTTCCTATGCATGCTTTTCATGTGCAGATCATACAAGTACCTCTACTCAGGCGCACTATCCTTGAGGCGAGGAGACATTCGGAGACTTCGAGGTATATCTGTAGTGTCCGCAGACCGAAGAGTCTTCTTCCTTATTCTAGTTGTAGAGTTGTTATCCTATCATACTTTTGATGTAGTTATTCTGGAGATTAGAGTACTTATTGGAATTTTATTAGCCTGTGTTTCCCGTGAGTTTCCGGGTTTTGGGGATTTAGTTGTAGACTTCCGCATATCTTTTTTTTTGAGTTGTACAGGCCGGACGACCTTTTACTCAGTTGTTCTTTTTCACATGTTCAGTTCTAATTGGTTTTTCCGCAAATATTACATTTCTTCTGCAATACTTGGCTTACCTGGTCGTGGGGACTAGGTTCCATCACGACATGTTCACGATCGGTGAACTAGGGTTGTGACAAGTTGGTATCAGAGCACTAGGGTCATAGGAGTCATGGAACACAGGCCGTTTTATTAGAGTCTCGTTGATCGGTACGGAGACGTCCGTATTTATCTACGAGAGGCTATGTAACTGTTTAGGAAAAAAATCTTCATTTCTTTTGAATTCCTTGTCGTGCGATAATTTGACATCAATTCTAAACTTCTGTCTTCTATTCTCTCACAGATGGTGAGGACACGTGCTGCACGAGAGGACCAAGCACCCGCGCCCCCTGTTGCCACCATCAGAGGCCGGGGTCGGGGTAGAGGTTGAGGACGCACTTGAGGTGCAGCCACAGCACCCACGCGAGCTGCCACTGAGGTACCACCAGCAGATCCAGTTGGAGCCCATACACCTAGTACACCTACCACAGCTACTACTACTCCAGCGCTCCAGGAGACTCTGGCTCAGTTCATGAGCATGTACACTACCTTGGCTCAGGCGGGGTTGCTTCCCCTCGCTGTAGCCACATCCCAGGACGGGTGAGGGGCCCAGACTCTCGTAGCCCGCACTCCTGAGCAGAGAGTGCCGATGGAGCAGGTCCCAGAGGTTATTCCTATACCGCCTGCAGCACCAGCACAGCCCGGGGATGGGTCGACTATCTCCGAGGATGAGTAGCATAGGCTAGAGAGGTTCAAGCCCCCAATTTTCAGTGGCCTAGCATCAGATGACGCCTTGGGATTCTTGGAGGAGTATCATAACATTCTTCGCACTATGGGCATAGTGGAGTCTAGCGGGGTTTGTTTCACCGCCTTTCAGCTTCGGGGAGCCGCCTATGATTGGTGGCGTACTTATGAGTTGGACAGTCCAGTCGAGTCTGCCTCACTGACTTGGACCTAGTTCTTAGACATGTTTATGAGGGAGTTTGTTCCCCAGAGCCTCAGGGATTCATGGCGCGTAGAGTTTGAGCATTTGCGCCAGAGTGCTATGACAGTCTCAGAGTATGCCATCCGTTATACCAGGTTGGCTAGACATGCACCGGCTTTGGTTGCCACAGTTCGAGAGAGAGTTTGGAGGTTTATCGAGGGTCTTATTCCGCCCATCCGGTCCAGCATGGATCGATAGTTAGAGATGGATATTCCTTACCAGCAGGTAGTGAGCATTGCTAGGAGGATTGAGGGTATGCTCGCCAGGGAGCGAGGGGAGAGGGAGGCCAAGAGGTCTCGAGAGTCGGGTCACTACTCTGGTGCCCGTACCTCATCAACCGGTCGTTATGGTAGGTGTTATTCTATTCGCCCTGTACATTCAGCCTTGCCAGCAGCCGGTTGTACTGCTCCGCCTGCACCTCAGGAGCCTTATTACGCGCCTCCAGTTTCTAGCGCGCCTCCTGTGCGGGGTGCTTCCAGAGGTCAGTCCAGCAGACCTAGCTCTAGTCATTCACAGCCACCACATCCTCCCAGATCTTGTTTCGAGTGTGGCGATACACGTCACGTGGTTAAGGACTGCCCCAGACTTGGTAGGGGTGCATCTTCACAGACTACTCAGCCGTAACGTGCTTCTCAGAGTTCTAAGGCTATGGTTCCAGCTCCCACTGCTGCCCCACCTGCCAAGCCAGCCAGGGGCGGAGGCCGGGGAGATAGGGGTCGCCCTCGTGAGAGGGGTCGGGCCATATATTATTGCATTCCTGCTCGTACTGAGGTGGTTGCCTCCGATTCTGTCATCACAGGTATTATTCTGGTTTGTCACAGAGAGGCATCGATTCTATTAGATCCAGGCTCTACTTATTCATATGTGTCCTCTTATTTTGCTTCACATTTGGGTGTGCCTCGGGATTCGTTAAGTGCCCCCGTTTATGTTTCTACTCCTGTAGGAGATTCTCTGTTGTGGACCGCATTTATCGGTCATGTCTGGTTACTATTCGTGGTTTTGAGACTAGGGCAGATCTATTATTACTTGGTATGGTTGACTTTGATATTATTCTGGGCATGGACTGGTTGTCGCCCCATCATGCTATTCTTGATTGTCACGCTAAGACCGTGACGCTGGCTATGCCAGGTATTCCACGTATTGAGTGGAGTGGTGCTTTAGATCATACTCCCAGCGGAGTTATCTCTTTCCTTAAAGCTCAATGTATGGTTGAGAAGGGGTGTGCCGCATATTTAGCTTATGTGAGAGATGTCAGAGTTGACACCCCTTCTGTTGATTCAGTTCTCGTGGTACGGGATTTCCCCAATGTGTTTCCAGCTGATCTTCCGAGCATGCCGCCCGATAGAGATATTGATTTTGGCATTGATCTATTGCCGGGCACTCATTCCATTTCTATTCCTCCGTATCGCATGGCTCCTCTTGAGTTGAAGGAGTTGAAGGATCAATTGCAGGAATTGTTGGGTAAGGGTTTTATTCGGCCCAGTGTTTCTCCATGGGGTGCTCCTGCCTTGTTTGTGAAGAAAACAGATGGTTCTATGTGTATGTGCATTGATTATCGCCAGTTGAACAAAGTTACAGTGAAGAATCGATATCTTTTACCTCGTATTGATGATCTGTTTGACCAGCTTCAGGGCGCACAGGCGTTTTCCAAGATTGATTTGCACTCAGGTTATCATCAGTTGAAGATTCGGGAGCCATATATCATGAAGACTGCTTTCAGGACTCGGTATGGTCATTACGAGTTCCTTTTATGTCTTTTGGGCTGACTAATGCCCTAGAAGCTTTTATGCATTTGATGCACAGTTTATTCAGGCCATATCTTGACTCATTCGTTATCGTTTTTATTGATGATATTCTGGTATATTCCCCGAGTCGGGAAGATCATGAGCTGCACCTGAGGATAGCGCTTCAGACTTTGAGAGAGAAGAAACTATATGCAAAGTTCTCAAAATGTGAGTTCTGGCTGAGTTCTGTGGCATTCCTAGGCCACGTAGTATGGAGTGAGGGCATTCAAGTGGATCCGAGGAAGGTAGAGGTCGTGCAAAGTTGGCCCAGGCCCTCCTCAGCTATAGAGATTCGTAGTTTCCTCGGCTTGGCGGGTTATTACCATCGCTTTGTAGAGGGGTTTTCGTCGATTGCGGCCCCTATGACTAGATTGACTCAAAAGGGTGCCCCATTTCCGTGGACATAGGAGTGTGAGGCGAGCTTCCAAAAGCTCAAGACAACTTTGACTTCAGCCCCAATCTTGATGCTGCCTACTGGTTCGGGGTCCTATACAGTTTATTGTGATGCCTCACGGGTTGGACTTGGAGTGGTGTTGATGCAGGATGGTAGGGTGATTGCCTACGCGTCCAGATAGTTGAAGGTGCATGAAAAGAACTACCCTATCCACGATCTTGAGTTAACTGCTATTGTTCATGCCTTTGAAGATCTGGCGTCATTATTTGTACGGGGTGCCTTATGAGATCTATACTGACCATCGGAGTTTGCAGCACTTGCTTAAGTAGAAGGACCTGAATATGCGTCAGAGGAGATGGTTAGAGTTGTTAAAGGATTATGATATTACTATTCTTTATCACCCGGGCAAGGCCAATGTAGTAGCCGATGCCTTGAGTCGCCGGGCGGAAAGTTTGGGGAGTTTGGCATATTTACCAGCCTCAGAGAGACCTATGGCGATGGATGTTCAGGCCTTAGCCAGCCAGTTCGTGAGATTGGACCTTTCGGAGCCCAGTCGGGTTCCAGCCTGTGTGGTTTCTCGATCTTCCCTATTTGATCGTATCAGGGAGCGGCAGTATGATGACCCTCACTTGCTTGTTCTTCAGGATAGAGTTCGGCGTGGTGATGTCAGGGATGTGACCATCGGGAATGATGGGGTATTGAGGATGCAGGGCCGGATTTGTGTGCCCAATGTCGATGATCTTCGAGAGTTGATTCTAGCAGAGGCCCATAGCTCGCGGTATTCCATCCATCTGGGTGCCGCGAAGATGTATCAGGACTTGAGGCAGCACTACTGGTGGAGGCAGAT